>CM060957.1:135570615-135650615 GCA_030765055.1 Mantis religiosa
TTGAAAAATATGACAGTCTGACGGCGTGAGATCAGGGCTGTATGCTGGGTGTGATAGCAGTTGGATTCCTCCCAATTCCTGAATTTTTCCCATGGTTGTTCATGCAGTATGGGGTGTTGCATTGTCCTCTTGCAATAGAACTCTACTTCGGTTAACTAATGCTAGGTATCTCCGTCTCAAAATTTCATTAAGTCATTCAAGTTGTTGAGAATAAAGATCCGCATCAAGCGCCTAACAGTTTGAAACAAACTCCCAGTGAATCACACCTTCAAAATTCCACCAGACACAAAGCATAACTCTGGGACTGTACTGATGTTTTAACGATGACTTTGACAGGTTGTCGGGAATCAAGGTACTGTTTCGAGGCATCAGGGTTTCGGTAATATATCAATTTTTCATCACAACTGACAATATTCCTGATAAACATATCATCCTTGGGATTATGGATAAGCTGACGACAGATATCCACCCCATGTTCAGCCTGTTGAGGTGTCAGTTCATGATGCACAGATCTACAGTCCTGCCGCTCTATTTCCGGCTGTGACAGTTCTCGAGAGGGGGGAGCGCGTTGTTGCCAGTTCTTTAGCGGGAATTTCAACCAGAGGAACATGTGTATTTTAAATATTTCACGCATTTGCAGCTCGTAACTTCGTAAATGTACGTGGACAACGTGTATATACATGATCCCAGAATAGTTGCATATGGAGACAATATACCATTTACTGGTAAAGAAATAACAAAATGCTACTTTGCACGAGTGGGAAATTCCTTTCTCATATAATATTGATATACATGTCGCCTTATAACATCCTTTTGAAAAGCATCAAGTGAAGCTTTAAGGCTGCCTCGTTGACTTTGCTTTCTCGGTGTACGCAGAACTGCAGACGGCGAACTTAAATCAGCTGGCACTTTTCGTTGGTCACATTCTTCCCACCTTCAAGGCGTCACAAACTCTGTCCAGCCCCTTGGTAACAGGTAGTAGAGGTGCACCATTGTCCCGCTCCTTCTCGAAGTACTCACGTAGCCTGAATATAAATTCACGGCTTTGGCTCTTATGAGAGCCGATTTTTTTCTTGAATTCTGACGAACCAGTGGCCATATTACTATAACAGCGATAATAATTAGACTTACAGACGTTACAAATCGGAATTCACGCACACCAGCGCGGGATCCAAAAGCAACTAAAAGCCACGTGGTGCACACAAAATTGCAGCGGCAACACCGTGCTGCATTTGCAAGCCACGTCGAGCAGCGACAACGTTGATTGGCGCTAGCAGACAGTTTTAACTTCCTGACCACGACACCGGATGTACAGACTCCCAGTAGTACCAACAGAAGCAGTTGGTGTGCGTGAAAGGTGTGAACGAAATATTGAAATAGAGTGATGTTGTAAAGAATATCTTGCATGATAATGAAATTACAAGTTGGATTTCAATGTTTTGAAGCTAATATAGTCCTATACTCTCATTATAAAGATAATTCTGACGACATGTTTTCAATTACTCATTATTATATGTTGGTACTATTAACCTCCCCCCTCCACCTCCTGCAGCCACTAAACGTCAGAGCCGGAGATAGAGCGGCCGGACTGTACAGCTTCTGTATGATTTTGCAAGTGCTTTTAATGTGGCAATATATGGTATATTTTGATGCACCAAGTTCTTCTAAAAGTGATTTAGAAGGACTCTGAAGTTGAAACTTTGTTATCTCCATTTTGTGATTGTTTATTAACAACTGAAGACTGATACATGCTCGCAATGTACATAACACTAGCCATGGCATCCCGTAAATAGTATTGCGGAACAAAAGAAACAGTTTTCCAAAGCATCAAAATGAGTCAATTAGAGAATTTAATGTCAGGACGGCATGTTGGCCATGGTAGCTCAATGGGCAAGAGCGACGGGACGGAAACCAGGAGATCTGTGGTTCAAATCCTGGTCGTGGCATTGAATTTTTAAAGTTGGCTCTATCAAAAACTTTAGTCTGTATACAGCTACTGTGAAGAAATGATTAATTTCTCACTTTCTTCTCGGGCAGCCAGGCAGGTGAAAAGATGATTAGATATCAACGTTTCGGGAGTGTGCATCTCTCCCATCATCAGGATATTTATAGAATGTTATAACCACAAATGAAATACTGGATATAACGCAAATATAAGCAAAGACAAAACACTATCAAAATTCGCATTACTGAACAAAAGACTGTTTTCAGTAAATAAAATGCCAGGTAAGGAGATGGCGTGAGTATAGAAAATTGTGTCAAAGAAACGTAACTACTTAACTTGATTATCAAGCTGTTTTGATCTTTGTTTCTTAATTCAACGGATTTCCATTTTTAAGACCGGTTTCCAAGAGAGCTGAACTTAAATCCAGCAACACGATTAAGCGTGCTCCTTTCAGAGGAAATCGCCAAAGCCTCCCTAATTCTCCTCTCCCAGTAACTGTTGCACTTTGCCAAGATGGTCGTCTCCCGAAAATTGGCTCTATGTTCGTTATCAAAACAATGTTCTGCCAGCCCAGACTTCTCAGGTTGCATTAAACGAATGCTCCGTTCATGTTCGATTATTCTAGTAGCGATGGACGTTCCGGTTTGTCCTATGTACGGTATTCCACATTCACAGGGAATGCGGTACACTCCCGGAACTTGGAAGTCCAGTTTGTCTTTCACTGGTCTCAACAGATGTTTAATCTTCGGAGATAGCTTGTGGATGCTCCTGATGTATTTGGCGAGAATTCTGCTGATTCTGCCGGATAGATTGCCTAGAAACCTGCAATACAGCAAGCGTCAGATAAGCCTACCGCTACAGCCTGCATCCCGTTTACCGGCAATCATTTGTTTTTGTTAATTATTATTATCATTATTATTATTATTATTATTATTATTATTATTATTATTATTATTATTATTATTATTATTATTATTATTATTATTATTATTATTATTATTATTATTATTATTATTATTATTATTATTATTATTATTATTATTATTATTATTATTATTGTTGTTGTTGTTGTTGTTGTTGTTGTTGTTGTTGTTGTTATTGTTATTGTTGTTGTTGTTGTTGTTGTTGTTATTGTTGTTAATTATCGTCATTATTAGCCCGCTTCGGTAGTGTAGATGGTAGCTTTCTGCCCCACGTTCAAGAGGTCCCGAGTTCCAATCTCGGTCAGGGTGACTTACCTGGATGAGGTTTTTTCCGGGGATTTCCCTTATCCAGACAGACGAATGTGGGGTAACTCTAAGCTCCATGGACTTCGCAGTCATTTGAGCATCATTTCACCAATTTCGTTCATGGTTTGATATGACTCAACGTTGGAGGACGTAAATTACAACAATAAATCATTAATTATGAGTAAAAAAACAAATAAGGAATTTTCAATTTTGAAAGATGTACTAGATATTTATATCAAGTGAGCAGGCTCTACGTTGATTGTGAGGCTCGTATTTGGAAGGTTGGCTTTCGATTCGCATGGCGACCCAATCTGACGTTGGATTTTTTGGGATCGGTAGACGAATGTTGGGGTGGTTTCTATCACGATTTTCTTTTCATTGCTTTCCTTCTCAAGTTTCATCTGTGCTACAAGTTTTGTGGCGGGAGGAGGAGGTGCAGAATGCTTGCTCCAAAGAAAGGGTATCACCCGTGGGCAATGGAAGTAGCTTGGTAGCAAGGGTAGCTCATCGCCATTTAGGCAGCTCCTGTAGTGGGCCAGTTCTTCGAGCTAGGAAGTGTTTAGGACTTCCATCTCCGATCTATAACATCCTGAACTTCCCTCACTTCATCCCTTCCTCTTGGAGGGATGGTAGCCACAGCAGATCTCCCTAAATATAGTACGAGAGGTGTCGTCCTCTGTGGTATATCCTATATATTAGTCCATAACAGCTCACTACTTGGAGTCAAGCATAAAGTCTGCCACCATTTTGAAAAAATGAGATTGTACTACCGTTTCAAATAAGCTATTTCAAATATATGTTACAAGGTTAGGAGAGAAACAAATGAAATATTCGGTAAACATACTAGTTTCTCACAGCCCATATTACGTTTGCATAGTAAGTCTTTGTGGTGTTTTAGTTTCTAAAAAAAGACTTTATATAATGTTAAGAGTATCACAGCTTTATACACGATATTATACCTTTCGTCACTTCTGTCAAACAGGCAAGCCAGTATTTAATTGTGGACGGAATAAGTGAAGATTCTATCTAGTAATATTTAATTGAATTTATTACGCATCATGCCATGCTGTAGTAGACTTTGTGTCCTTGAACTTTTCTTCCTTTTTTAAATTTAAATATAACAAGACGACGAATCAGTGACAACCTCAATTTGGAAATATTTCAATGACAATTGACTACGATAAATTGATATTGACACGAGTCGTGACTTCCTTGATCAATATTGAACGCCTCGTGCGTCCAGTTAAGAGGACGTAACACCACGAATTAGTTCCATAGTTGCCCGAGCGCGTGGCAATTACTCAATCTCGCAAGTGTATTTGATAAGAGTACCTTCAATGAAACCTTCAGGGAATGTATCTTAAATCAAAATCTGTGTGTACATATATAGTCTGTACTTGGTACAGTTAGTCTTTAACACAAGGTGAAAAATACTTGGTAGATGAGAATTCGAAATATCTTTCCATTTCACACTAATTATTTAATTTTATTTAATGGCTGCTTACATAGCAAGACCATTTATATCAGAGTTAGGGCGGGGAATGTTGGATAAGCTGATAATATCGGATACTAAGGTTTCTTCTTGATGAGTGCTGGCATCTAGACTTAAGCAGCCGAAGCATTTTCAATGAGCTAAAGGAAGGCTTTAACAGCGGTAGCCATATTGAGTTATGGTGTTTTGTGGATGCTACATCGAGAAAACTGAATCCGTCGATAGCAGAACTTTTAACGGCAAGTTAACGTTGCTTGGTTCCAGCCAAGTATATATGATATAATCATAGCAAAGTAATTTAGTCACATTTTATTGGAAAGCGTGTATTTTGCACTATCACTATATGTGACGAAGAGGTTGCATTGAAATGTAAGACACTTAACAGCAGCTAAAGCTGAGCTCTACATAATCTCCTAAGTTGTTTGGCAACAAAATTCTCCCCAACCTAAACTAAATTAAAAGCACCAGGGTGCTCGGTATTGCATCCTGTCCTTTCATCCCGAAGGTACAATAATTGTAACCTCACAAAATTCTCAACCTCAAAACCTACAAAATCCCGTTGGAATACCTAACCTGCGATAAAAAAAAAACCTTAACGGGTGGGCACGCAGCAAAACACCTTCTGGCTATATACAGCCAGCCAGCACCACATGGCATGGCATGGCAAATGTAAGGCAGCAAATGGAAAATGAATGAACGCCGGGGAATGCGGGTAATGTCGGATAGTATCCGACATTACCTCCCACAGTAGAACCGCCCTTTCAAAATTAGCACCCAAATAGTTAACTTTAAAATGCAAGTAATACAATAAATTAAAGTATAATTAATCATTTACATGCATTTTATTAAATACGTATGCCTTTAAATTTGAGTACATAACTGAATTTTTAATACAACTTATTTATTTCCCTTCTAGATGACTGGCCGAACTAGGATAGGGTTGAAATCGTGGGATCCTAGCAACATGACTGCAGCAGTAAACGCAGTGCGCAGAAAAGAAATGGGGTACTTGGTAGCTTCCAAGAAGTTCAATGTTCCCCGTTCGACACTCTGCGATTATGTTCGTTCAGGTTCTGAACCTGCAATAGCTATAGGGTCAAAATTAGGCAAGAAACCAATTTTCCCTCCTGAAGTCAAAGAAAAGTTAGCTGACTATATTTTAATTATGGAAAAAAGGTACTTTGGTTTCATCAGAATTGATGTAACACGCCTAGCTTATCAGCTTGCTGTCCGGAATAATAGTCCGAATAACTTCTCTGTGATCAAAGCAGCAGCTGGCAAGAACTGGTTTAAACGCTTTATGAAAAGACCTGCATCCAGCCTATCCCTACGTCAGGCAACTGGAACTTCTGTTGCTAGAGTGAGAGGGTTCAACAAAGAAGAAGTAAGCAAATTTTTCGACATTTATGAAGAACAAATGGCCAGATATAGTTTTCCACTAGCACGCATTTTTAATGCAGATGAAACTGGACTTTCTTTAGTTCAGAACAAGCAGCCGAAAATTATCGCCCTAAAAGGCAAACGTCAAAGAGGCAGTCTAACTGCAGCAGAAAGGGGCTCTTTAATAACTGCAGTATTTTGCATGAGTGCTAGTGGAATATTTGTTCCACCATTAATAATCTTTCCTAGGAAGAATTTTAGCCATCTTTTGGCTCGAGGAGCTCCAGCAGGATCCATCTTCAGATGCCAATAGTCTGGTTGGATAAATGCTGAAGCTTTTATGGAATGGTTTGAGCATTTCATCAAATGCACAAACCCATCAGAAAAAGATCCAGTGATGTTAATACTAGATGGGCACTTAAGCCACACCAGAAACATTGTGCTTATTGAAGGAGCAAGAAATCACCATGTGTCAATCATTTGCTTATCCCCTCATAGCACCCATAAGCTCCAACAGTTAAATAAGACCTTCATGGGGCCACTGAAGCGTTATTATGGTGAGGAGATTAGACGTTGGCAGTTTCAAAACAGTAGAGGAGTAACTCACTACGAAGTTTGCGAACTTTTAGAGAATGCTTATCTTCGGGTACAATCAGGCAAAATAGCAGCTGGCGGATTTCGAGCAACAGGTTTATATCCTATGAACAGACACATTTTTGATGGTTCAGAGTTTCAAGAAGTCGGACAGAAAAATGAAACAGCAACTGTGCCAGCCAGTCCACAACTCAGCACCAGTACCTTCCAATCTAGCAGTCATCAACAGATACAGTACTTCCTGAGCAAATATCTCCCATTCCATCACTGTAAATTACAATATCAAACCGAGGCAGGCCTAAAAGCTCAGCACAGCTGATAACAGGATCTCCCTATAAAAAGGCACTTGTAAATTCCGAGAAATGACAAAATACGAAGAAACCACCTTCAAAAGCTTCACAGAAACATAAGAAACGCCCCAAGACAGGAAATAAATCCAGTAAGAATGCAGATAAACGAACGCATATCATTACACAGGATGAAGAATGCATATATTGCAAAGGAAAGTTCTCCGATGATCGTCAAGGGGAAGAATGGATTCATTGCATCACATGTGAAAAATGGTGTCATGAGGAATGTTCAGGTGCAAAGAAAAGAGACTTTTGTTTGTGATTATTGTTCATGAACACAGAAAACCCGTTTCGGATATCTTAATATCTATGTATTTTAAGCCTTTTATCTTCTAAGGGTTCCAAAAAACTATATTCCAATTTCCAATACTGTATCCAAGTTCGAACAATGTTTAAAACTAGCCTAACTAGTTAGCCAAGTGCTGAAAGTTCTTTGTGATTAAGATTTTCTTGTCAAATTGTGATTGCTTTAATTATGAAGCCTAAATTTAAACCTGGCGGGTAATGTCCGACATTACCTAACTTTAGCAAGATATAAACGTTTTGCTCATTTTCCCTTCAACTTCATGTAGTCCGTATATCCTTCATGTCATCACCTCAACTTTTCGTCATAACAAGAGCACTGTATAAACACCACATTGACGTCAAATATGTCCTTAGTGCGGGCTCATATAAGTCACAATTCTCAAAAATGAAAATGGTATCCGACAATCCCCGTCCTTACTCAACTGTCAACGATAGTCTAGTAGCTCGAACATTGCCAAAATAGCTATAATTGTAGTACTATATGACAAAATCTGGAAGCTTACTGTCTGCATCACGTTCAAGAGGTCCCGAGTTCGAATCTCGGTCAGGGTGACTTAGCTGGATAAGGTTTTTCCGGGGTTTTCCCTTATCCTGATAGACGAATGTCGGGTAACTCTAAACTCCATGGACTCCGGACTCATTTGAGCATCATTTCACCCATTTCGTTCATCGTCGGATATGACTTATCGTTGGAGGACGTAAATCGCAAGAAAAAGAAGCTTATCGTAAAATATGTGAAACAGTGGAGTGTTTTGACAAAGCCCATTGCAAATACTTGGGCGACGAAGTATATACACTCTGTTCAGATGCAATTATGTCTTCCGGGCAGCAACGTGTCATACATAGGCAGGCGCGAGATATAGTGACTGAATATTGTGACAAGCAGAAGGAAGAAGGAACCAATATCCTTTTGTGTCAAAGAACAAACGGGCAGCTGAAGTGGCAATTTACACTTTTGTATAATAATTAACTGTCTAACCTTTCATAACATACACACGCACAGCTCCCAAGTGAAGTAAGGTTACAAATATTTCGCCCTTGTGGTAAACAAGATAACAAGTGAATGCAGCGCTGTCACTGAAGTACAATACGCGCTCTCCATGTGGCTTACTGAGAATAAACAGATTTATATTGACTTTACTTAAAATGCTATTGTTGCTTCCTATAATGTGTTTCAAATGGGAAGAGTTCTCGCCTGTAGCGAATCAGATGCGTTAGCGCCTTCAGCGTTGCCACCTCGTTATCCTCACTCTTTTTATATTTCCCTCTCTCTCGCACACTTGCGAATGTTCGTGGTGCTAAACGCAAGGAAACGCAAACTGAATTTTCCAAAATTGTATAATAATGCAGTTGTTGAAATCACAATTGCAAAATGGATATTCATATATTACGCAAATGGTTTAAATATTTGGTTTAAAATTAATTATAGTTTATGATTTACTTATTTTTCTAATCCAATGAAAATACCAGTGGTGCATCCGTATAGCTGTGAATGTTACGTTAATAGATACTTCGTGATGGTGATTGTTTTCATCGTCTGAGTACTGCAAATTTATGATGATAGGTTCCAAAATCGCGTCACGTGCTATTTCTTTCCAAAAGTCGTCTTCTTGTAGTTTACCAGCAAGTCTCACGCAGCTTTCCCAGCCTTGTTGGGTTCCTTCTTAATTTCTTCATGAATAAGTCGTTCAAAATCAGTCAGTTTAAAAATATTATTTATGTTTGTAACATAATTTGAGCCCACATTAACTCTATTGGATTGTTCTGGCAGTGGAAAGGGGGAAGGTGGATCGTGTCCCATTGATCCAGCTGATACAATTTTTTATGGAAAAGTAACTGAATAGTACTGCTTTGAACTCTCTAGAGTAAATAGAGATTACGAACCATTCATAAACAGAGATATAATGTGACCAGACACGTTTGGCCAGACCAGCAGGAAGTGTATCGTTTCCTCTCATCGAATTTAACAAATACCTTGGCTTATTCAAAGTACATATTTCTTTTATCACGTCATGTCAAATGTTTACGTTTCAGTTCTGAATAATTACAAATATACGTTCACGCATACTTGCCAACCAATAATGATGTTCATTACAGTACTTACGTCGCAATGCATTGCTATAATGGCATCTACTTTATTTGTATCAGGAAAATTATTTGAGCTAAAAGTATGGAGGTTTTTACGGTTATGTTACATACATTACTCTCTCCTTCCTCATGAATCAGTTTTCCCAAAAACTGAAAATTTGTCTTAGCGCGAATAGTTGATTAGTTTGGCGCTGGTCACACACCGCTTAGGGGGAATGCAATACGACAACATTGCAGTACGCCGATTGGTTGCTCGTCTACTAGCGCTGAAGGACAAACATCATCCCATTTTAAACACATAAGTTACATTTTCTCCAAAAATAGTGACAAGGTAGCGGAATTGCGACATCGAAATCTCCAGCTGTACTGTCGATAAATCATTAAGAACTTTAAACCGGTTATTAACGATCTTTTCCATAGCATTTTCTCATATTTCATCATATATTTTCTGTCTTTATAGTATTTTTAAATTTCTAGTTAACTCTTTAAGTAGCTTGTGTAATATTTTTAAATGTTTCAAAAGAAACGAAAGTCTATTGGGCAAGTGCAGCTTTAGGAAACTGTAGCAACCATCAACCCATATGCAATGTCTGATAATTAATGTCATTAACCTTATTTGCATAAATTGTAGGGATATTGTTAGGAAGTTAAGTAAACTAACAGATGAAAAATAATTATTGTTACACAATAGCTATTGGATGAATGGTAACCAAATTTGGGTTGGAAATTCTTTATTTCTTAAAAAAAAACAATTATAAAATAATAAGTTAAAGCCTGCTTAAATCTGTGCAAACGTGATTTAAGTGACACACTGCATAACTCAAAATGTCGTAATTCACACCTCATGTGCAGAAAGGCTTTGCACAATTTTTTCTCAACGTTTTTATTTCATTTGCTTACTTATTGTCCAATAAAATGTTCCGTCGTGGTGTAAGTTGTGGCTGGCAAATTAAAGCTCACAACCCAAATAGACTGTATTGCAGAAAAATTGGCCAATTGTCAGGAGAAGAAAATGTTTGACGCTTATAGTGATGTATTCCATTTAATTTCTCAAAGATAGTATACCCTCATACTTATCATTTGCTAAACACTTTGATACATCACGTATGAAGAACTTTGACTAAATCTATTACCAATTTCAACACTAAAACATATAACAAATAAAACTAATTGCAGCTGCCATTAACATGCTTCATGTTTTTTCACACAGCGATTCTCTACTGTCTTTCTTTTTGAAAGCAGGTCCACTAACTTCCTTGCACACAATGCGACCAACTGTCACTGAACATTATGTAGCCTCAAATTTGTATTAACTTTTGTTGAGGTGTATTTAAGTAATAATTCTTAAGTGTCTCAAAACTAGCGGAAGTTAAGTGTAAACGTTGTAGGGATAAATCGTCAAATCATTGGCAACGCCGGGTGTTTCAATAGTTAATAAAAATAACTCAGGTATTTCAAGCAATATTACTTAAATGAATTTATTACCTACTAATGATATGACGTAAGACCACTTTCCATATTGTTTAAGAAAGCTTTCTTAATATTTTAGTTAATTGATGGAAATTAATCATTTATCCACACTAGCCGTATATAGGCTAAGATATTTGATGGATGGAGTCAACATGAAAAATTCAATGCCATGGCCGGGATTTGAACCACGGATCTCCTGGTTTCCGTCCAGTCGCTCTTAACCTTTGAGCTACCATGGCCAACGTGCCTTCCTGACATTAAATTCTCCAGTTGACTCGTATATTTTCCCCTGTAGACCACTAGGGGCTCTCGCATCCGAGATACACCGTTTGTGGTGCCTTACTATCGTAAGTACTTAAGTCCCAGGCTTCATCATTTAACTCTTATTATTTTAGTTAATTGATGGAAATTAATAATTTCTCCACACTAGCCGTATATGGCATTGAATTTTTCATGTTGGCTCCATCCATCAAATATCTTAGGCTATATACGGCTAGTGTGGAGAAATGATTAATTTCCATCAATTAACTAAAATAATAAGAGTTAAATGATGAAGCCTGGGACTTAAGTACTTACAATAGTAAGTCGCCACAAACGCTGTATCTCGGATGCGAGAGCCCCTAGTGGTCTACCGGGGGAAATATACGAGTCAACTGGAGAATTTAATGTCAGGAAGGCACGTTGGCCATGGTAGCTCAAAGGTTAAGAGCGACTGGACGGAAACCAGGAGATCCGTGGTTCAAATCCCGGCCATGGCATTGAATTTTTCATGTTGACTCCATCCATCAAGTTTTCTTAATTTCTTTAAGCTGCAAAATCAGAAACAAGTGCGAATCAGCTAGCTACCACAATTTCCAAACAATTGCGAATCAGGTACGTTAAACTCATTTCGACAGATTTCACTGATAATCTACAGTAATTGGCTCAAAGTGACATGGGCTGTGAATTGGTTTGTGAATATTAAATCGCCTTTGTCATGAACACAACAGTTCGATGTTGTGGATCATCGTTGCCCGAGCACAAATCATAACTTAGCATTGTTTTCTATTCCTTTAAGTTTTCTTCGTTTCTTAGTTTACAAATCAGAAACAATTGGAGCTCCACTGTGGCAGTTTCGAAGCAACTGCAAGTCAAGAGCGATTTTGACTGAAGAGGCCGATTTCGGTCAGATTTCTTTGATAGCCTACCTGATTGGTTTAAATTGATATGAACTTTAAATTGGATTGGCCATTATTGGATGTCTGGTCCATGAAGTAAATTGTCTAGAGAAGTTACGCAAATTCGAGTGTCATAACCTCATTCATAGCTAACTATAGCTTTGCTGTTAAAATATACGTTAGCATTACACCGTTAAAATGTAAGGGATAATGGCTTCCTGTAGAAAGTTTGTTTCGTAATTAATCTTTATAATTAAAACTCAAATTCAGCTCAGTGCATTTTAAAGATGACAAAAAAAATCATTGTTTAAACTGCACTTTGACTTTCATATAAGCAAATAGTTTATCTTCTATACAGTCCAATATATCACTAACTGGCTTTTCTTTTTAGGCAGCAATATATAATTAAACATGTAGGGTACCTATAGTGCATTGACTTCCATGACCAAATTCAAGCTAAATGCTATGAAATGTTACTGCATAACAGGAAACAGACACTCTACACAATCTCTACATCTCGTATTAAAATTATAACAAAACCTTTTTATATTTTTTCGATATTGTGTGCATATTTTGGGCTATGCTAAAGTTATAAATTTAAAAGTTTTAAAATTTGTATTTCTATGCTTTAATTTCAACTAATAGTGGCTAAAACTGTTCTTATGAAGCGCGGTATTTATATGTGTAATGCACCTTAATCTCCGTAGAGTAAATAAGATATTTGGAATTTTTATTAGATGAGAAATCTATTGTTCGAAAAGTCTCGTATATTCTTTTGAAAAATGGTCCACAACAAAATGTAATAAGGACAATTATCTACTATAACATTTCATTAGGATAAAAAAAGGAAATTACAATCACTTTCCCTTTCTTCAACTTCCCTAGTTTTATCAGTATCGTGCGTTAGGGGATTCTTTATCCTCTATCCCTTATGCCTTTAGGTACCGAATTGGGGAACAACTCTGGATCCAATAGGGAACCCAGGATGGGTGATCAGCCCAATGCTTGATATGAGAGTAAGAGAAGTAGATGACAGAATGAGGGTAAAGTGGATGAAAGGAAAGATAATGAAATGATGGCAGGGGAAACCCAAGATCCCGGAGAAAATCCGCCCCTATTCCCTGTTATTCGCCAGAAATCGACAGCCACCTTGGTGAGGGTCAAGTGGTCTAACCGTTCGTTCACGGCGCGGCCTACAATAATTTTCGCTACTATTAATTTGATTAACATAAGTAAATTGATTAACATGAAATAAAAGTATAGTTTCGGTCGTATAATAAACCTAAGTAAGAGGCACATGTTTGTGTAACCTTGGGCTTCATTTATGCTTTAATTTTTATTAACAATTCAGAAAAACACTTTTTTTTTCATGGATTTTCAGAACATCAAATGGCACTTTTGTTGGACACAGAGAGAGAGAGAGAGAGAGAGAGAGAGAGAGAGAGAGAGAGAGAGAGAGAGAGAGAGAGAGAGAGAGAGAGAGAGAGAGAGAGAGAGAGAGAGAGAGAGAGAGAGAGACAGAGAGAGAGAGAATAGTCTCATATATAATCACAAAGAGACAGAGAGGAAGAAACATAATAAACATTAAACCTGCTTTACATAGAGTCAGACTGAAAAATGCAATGCCATAGCCGGATTTCGAACCAGGGATCTCCCACTCTGTCATGTAGCTTTTAACAATTGAGCTACCAGGCCAACATACCAGCATGACATTAAATTCTCCAACTGACTCCACTAGGAGTTCTCGTACACGAGATACGCACCGTCTGTGGCATCTTACTATTTTAGGTACCTACTTAAGTCCAAGGCTTTATACTTAAAAAATGCACAAAAACGGTGCATATCTCACTGTATATGAAAACTCCTAGTGGTTCACCGGGAAAAATACGAGTCAGCTGGAGAATTAAATAGCATGCTGGTATGTTGGCCATGGCAGCTTAATGATTAAGAGCAACCGGACAGAGACCGGGAGATACGTGGTTCAAATCCCGGCTATGGCAATGAATTTTTCAGTCTGACTCTATATAAGTCTTGGTCTATACTCGGCTAGTGTGGAATAACGATTAATTTCCATCAATTAAACTTGCTGTTTAACCTCAGCGTCTTCCAGTGCTGCGACACAAATATTTTCAAGGAAATGCCTCTTTTCAAATAGAAACATTTTGGTTGATTTTTCTTTTCTCAAAGCCAGTGTAAGGGATTTTATGAAAATAGCATATGTTTAACCTATTGATAAAGAATACATGCAAATTTTTAATTTACTGCGTTCAATATTTAAGGTCCTACTCATTCTGAATAACTTCTGAATGACTGGAAAATTGTTAATAGATGGGAAAATGTAGACCCCGTAAAGACTACGTCAGGTAACAGTTTTGCAGTGTTAGTCATTTCCGAGGTAGGTATTATTTATTATTGTAGTGAACTTGCAAGTACTAATTCCTCAAATGATAAATCGCTATTTCTCCCTCCCTTTGTTGGCATGCAAAGAGTATGCAATTTCAAAGCCTTGAGCAGCAATTCGCTTTTCAAGGAACTATCCTTTTAACCTACCCTACTGAATCCTTCTTATAGTTACAGCAAAATGTGATTAAAAGGAAGTATATGGAGGATGGAGCTTTTGTAAGACTATTCTGTAGATACACGTATAGAAAATTGCTAGTAAAGCCAACACGCAGCACTTACTACACTTAAATTTTAAGGTTCTTGAATGGCCTTAGGGGTTTTTCCTAAAGGCCAAAAAAAAAAAAAAAAAAAAAAAATATCCAACAATCTAAGCACAAACCTGCCGGTGTTCAGCGGGCGCGTTGTTGTCGGTGAGAGCGAGCGAACTCTCCGTACGAAAGAAAAAAAACACACGTAGAAAATCGCGGAGATTAGCTCACTTTGCCCCACATAGATAACGAACCAGCAACGAGGCAATAAGAAAATACCAGGTGAACCAGCCGCGCCTTAATCGTTTGCAGGGTAGGCCACCCATCAAACGGCATGTGAGACTTAGTCCAGTTTTGCGCTCACTAAACTCTATTGCTCGATGTTCTTAGAAAGAAGAATGCGCAAAATTCAGAGGAATAGAGGTTTAAGGAACAAAACGTACTGCTCGCTAAAGTACACCAAAAAATTATACAACTCCTTTACTGAGGGCGAATTCCTCTTACCAGGTGATTTTACAAATTTTTAGTAGAGTATACATGACAAAATAATTCAGTAAACGCCTCGGGAAAATGGACCTATCATATGAGTACACTAACAACGTCAACTAAGAAGAAAATGGCGGGTTCTTGTACTTAGAGCAAGGGTTGCCCGCCAAAAATTAGGGGAAAAAATGGAGACATGCCTCATTCATCATGGACTAAACTCTGATACTATAATTTCCTTGCTTTCTATGTTCAAATGTGTATTACTGATCCTTATTTCAATTGCACCTAGAACTGTGCTGTTCAAATGGTTACCATGGATTTATCTTTGGTAATAGAAACCTCTCAGAAAACGCACTGATTACTCCACGTGGAGTGAACATCTGTCATTTGCGATTCCTGCGAATAACATTGGCTGAAGTGATGCGTTCATTGGCGTTTAGCACAGGGCCGGGAAGCGCGATAGTACCCCTCTCATTTTTACAAGAATAATCAGTGCTTTATCTGAGGTTTCTGTTAGCAAAGATAAAGCCAGGGTAACCGTTCGAGCATCACTACAATACCTATAGGTGTGTTTAAACAACTATCTAATCTCTGTTTCATATAACCTTGCCCCCCTGACATGTATTACTCCGCGTGCAACTACCTTCCCTCTCATCCTAATTGGCTAATGCTTTCGTGCCATAGGCAATAGGCGGTGCCTTCCCGTCACATTTAAAACTGCAGTAAACGTCATAATAATTGCCAGGAAGATAGATAAAATCATACAATAAGAATACGAAGGCATGCAAAAATAATGAAGTTTGTAATAAAACTGAGCAAGTTGAAACTGACTGAATGAGCAATGAAAATGAAAAAAGTTTATAATGAAAGGCCTTCGGCCTTTTCCACTGGGTTTTTTAAAATCAGCACACATACCTTGCAAAAATGTTTGTCTTTCAGTCTTAAAAGTCGTGTCACGCCATACTTGTCGTGTGTCCTTCATTCACCCAAGTCTCGTCAAGGTAGTATATTTTGCGATTTGTATCCCGGTACAGTCTGATTGTCCTTAAATAACATCTTCGCCACACAGCAATATCGCCCCTGGAGTGGTAAGGTTTCCTGTTGTCTCAATTTCATGTCACGATGTTCCTACGCATCTAATACACCTGTAAGTTCAGAGCACAGCTGTTCGACTTCTCTCACTGACATAGACGGATTCTTCTCTGTGGGTCCATTAAGCTCATGCAACACAATTCTTTTTTCGCCGTTTTGTAAAGGCTTGCCCTGGCTAACCTTCAGCGTAAAACTGGCGGTGGACTCTGCTATTATACATATAATAAGTACGCGCGCAATAAATGATCAGTAAAATAATTTAGCTGTTACACTCGGCACAACACACCTTCAAAACAAGGTCAGTGATAAAAGTTATATGAACAAATATGTCATCACTACCGCTAAATCACGTGCTATCGTGCCATATGCTTGAGATATGCATTTCAGATACATAAACTCTGTTGCGTAATATATTTAATTCAAACAGTTACGAAAATATAAATTTGGCAATTCTCTTCCAACATATAAAGATATATGACCATGTTAAATTACGAACTAATTTTTACCGCACAACAATCTATGCTACAATAGCAGCCAATGAGAGGTGATACGGCCACTGACCGTTAAGAGATACGGGGCAAGCTTATGTGAAACAAGGATTACTTGTAGTTCATCAATAAACATCAAAGAATACCATAAAATATAAATAAATAATTAAAAATAGAAATAATGACAATTTTCAGAATAATACTTGTAAATTAAGAGTATTGCGTGGTAAAAAGAAATTAGTGTACTTACCAGTTAGTGTACCAGCTTCACAATAGACAAATGACAGCAGTTTTGTGCTGGTTCTAACCGAGCTATCTAGTAGCGTGCGAGGCAAACCTTCCATGTGGTTCCAGTGAACATTTGCAGACGTACAAACGTCAGCTGTCTAATTACGAATATACTACAGGCAAAGCGATAACATCGAACGTTTAACATCCGTGTTCAATACGCGGGTAGAAGCTAGTAATGGAGTCGATATTTTTATGTTGGGGTATAAGATGCGGATTGCATAAAACTCGAGAGTAAGGGGCAGCTGAATCACCTGGTATATCGTTGATCATAGCTTTTTATCAAAGCGTATATTGAAAATAATGTCCATCGTTTTAGATGCAGAGATCATAACTGCTGCAACTCGTCTGCATTTTATGGAGCATTCGTTTGATTTCATTCCAAAAGAACGTGTGGATTCTTTATACTACTTTTCTGCTTTAAATCCCCTCTCCACAGATAAAAATTATATTATTATTTGTTCGACAACTATAGCGGATGAGATTTAGTGTTGATAGTACACCAGCATCTCACTAATTTAATAAAATGTTATGAATTAAATATTTAAATATTATTAGGGGAGCAAAATATGATCTGGGATTACAATTATAATTTGTTACTACCACCAGAGCATCTTGATTTCTTTTCTCTTTTGCATATAAAATACAGCTTCAAGTGCTAGAATTAAATATGCTGTAAGAAAGCAAACAAATTTAATTTCTAGATTATATCTTTACACACCAGTGAATTCACGATTTAAACTTGATATGAGATAAGAGTGTGTTTGCACATTATCGAAATTCTGCATTTATTCACAAGGTCATGTATTTCTGCATCAAGGTCGTAATCGACATATCGACTGTGATAACCTTTATCATTCGACACAAAATAATACTTCGAGATTTAATTGTAAATAACCACAATGTTTACTTGCATATGGAATCTGTAACTGTTAGCAAAGGCATGTATTTATCTTAGACTTAACGTTTCAAGAAGTAGTTTCATTTCCCTTTCGTTGTGGATACAAAGAGGAACCAGGAAACCGAAGTGTTAGTTTAAAAGCATGTCGCAATATCTCACCTTGAATTCCGAACTCTTTCGATGACACTGCGAGGAACAACTCAATAGCAACAGCGTTTCAAAACTGACAACGTGCTGACAAATGCAAACCAAACCAAAATCGTTAATGCAAACAAATGTTATTTGAACTAATTGGTTATTTTTAAAGATATTTAATTGTCTGTTAAATAAGGGTTTCTCCATCACTGAATGGTTTACCAGATAAACATACAAAATGATACAAAATTCCTTCCTAACGAAGTTAACTTCACAGCGATTCTCACAAAATTCAGAAAGTACTTTAATTTGTCATCTAAACACGATTAATCATTAATCGTTAGACTCATTTTGAGAAAATACAAAATAAAAAAGCTAGCCCTGAAATCTCGGTAAGTACCAAATATATTTTGCTTTAGTTACCCTGTACACATAAACAATGCACTTTTCTAAAATTATTTGTTTCGTATTCAGTGGGCTTCAAAACATTTATTTTGGTGAAATTTCGATATCGGATTATTGGGTAGAATGTAAATACATAGCAGAGAAATTAACAATTTAAAACACCTGCGTCACTTTCAAGCCTTCTAAAATTTACAAATCAGTTTTTTTCATAAACATGTTCAAATAAAAACGTCCACTCAAAAAAAAGTGATATCTCGTGAAATTATCTGCAGAAGTTAATGAAGAAGCTGAAGATAAAATACGCTACTCACAATCAAATACAAATGGATGTGTACAATAAAAATCTGATGTGATGCATACACTTAACTTTCCCTATCAATGAAAATTTCACATATTTATTGTACAGTATGGCACTCATGTAACAAACAATTTATCTATATCTGCTGCGCTAGTTACTAAAAATGTATATATTCAAGTTGTTCTCGGAAAGCAAGCCAGGTTAAAAGACGATTAGAAATCGACGTTTCGGGAGCGTACATCTTTCCCATCATCACGATATTTTAAGAAATGTTATAAGCACTAAATGTATTACTCGACAGAGCGTTGAGGCGTATCGACCTTCAGGTGACCAGCACTGCGATTGTCTCTTATGGGGTATTATCTGGTGGATTAGAAGAGTGAAATATTAATAAGTTGACGTATAGTAAGTTATGAAACACAAATAGAGGGTTTGGAAGCTGCGTGTGTCTATATGATACGTCTTCTCTCGCCTGCCGATGTATGACACATTACTGTCCAGAAGACATCATTATATCTGTACAGAGTATACATACACTGGACTAACCGTGTATGTGCGATAAGTTCAGGTAAACATTTCTGTGTTGCGAATTTTTCCCGATACGCTTTCTCGCTTTGCCATTCAGTATAAATAGCTGTAACACAAAAATCAACAAAGACAAAACACTGTCAATACTCACATCACTGAACAAGACTGTTTGTAGTAAATTAAATGGCACGTCAAGAGGTGGCGTGAGTGTAGAAAACTAATTAGGTCAAAGAAACGTAACTATATAATTTGATGATCAAGCTGTATAGATCTGTACTTCTTAAGCCGATTGATTTGCATTTTAGGGACGGTTTTCA
This sequence comes from Mantis religiosa, assembly GCA_030765055.1. NCBI lineage: Eukaryota > Metazoa > Arthropoda > Insecta > Mantodea > Mantidae > Mantis > Mantis religiosa. The sequence goes on from CM060957.1 coordinate 135,590,216, forward strand.
AAAGAAGCTTAACTAAAATCCAGCATCACAACTAAGCGTGCTCCTCTCGGAGGAAATGGCCCAATCCTCCTTAACCTCCGCTCCCACTAACTGTTGCACTTTGCCAAGATGGTCGTCTCCCGAAAATGGGCTCTATGGCAAAATGTAGCAGTTACTGGGAGTGGAGTGTTAAGGAGGCTTTGGTCATTTCCTCCGATAGGAGCACGCTTAATCGTGATGCTGGATTTCAGCTCAGCTGCTCTTGGAAACCGGCCTTAAAATGGAAATCCGTCGGTTTAAGGAACATATATATACAGCCTGATAACCAAGTTAAGTAGTTACGTTTCTTTGACCCAAATGATTCTCTATACTCAGGCCATCCCCTGACCTAGCATTTAATTTACTGAAAACAGTCTTTTGTTCAGTAATATGAATACTGATAATATTCTGTCTTTGTTTATATTGGTGTTATATCCTGTAATTCATTTGAGGTTATAACATTTAAAAGATATCCTGACGATGGCAGAGATGTACGCTCCAGAAACGTCGATTTCTAATCGTCTTTTCACCTGGCTTGCTTCTCGAGAAGAACTTGAACATATTCGTCGCCTGGAATGCTTCAGGTCTTAAAAATGTATATTTTTGCCTAGGAATTCTTTTAAGATAAGCAAGTAGATTTCAATTTGCGGAAACAACATTCAAATTTTTTCCCAAAAAAAGGGGGAAAAAAGAGGAGGAAAAAAAAAGCACAAAATTTCAAATGTATCCTTTTAGTGTGCTTTTAAAAGACCTAAACATGTAACACGGAATACCTCGAAAACAACTAATCCTGCAAAAAGTGTATCTCGTACGATTCAATGAACTATTAAGGTATTCTTGTTGTACAAAATCATATATAATTCAACTAAAGAGATACTCAAGGTATGGGTAAATTTTATGTCTCAAGTCAATGCAATAAAGATATACAGCCTTAAACAAAACAAAACAGGAGCAGCTACCAAAAACAAAGTTCGATTCGCAAACATTGGAAGCATTCGATGACGCTGCTTTCACAATATACGCTTTAATAGCACTGTGGCCTCATTTCAAAGCAATGCGAAGGATAGGGAGTTACTTTGCGCCTTGGCGGCATGTATAGTAGCCGAGCAGTAAACTTGTGTCTCATAAGTGAACCAACATGATTTCATATCTTTGATGTGCATGTTTCTTGATATTATTGTTAGTTTAATAGCAATGCCTTATGTTTTTTCTTGTAGAAAGTAAATAAAAAACGTTAAACACATTCATTTATAAAAACTCAACCAATATATTCTTGTAAATTTCAAAATAAATGCAATGTCATTAAAAATTGACTTATTGTTAGGTAAACCCTCGGGATCATTCATCTGTTATGAATGATGCTGTCATATAATGCGAAGTATCCCAGAGGAAGTCAGCTTCGAGAGTTGTGACGTATTTCAGCCGGGAGCGAGGCCTGCAGTGCGTGTGACGTCAGGCAAGAGTCTTGAAGTACCAAGTTTCCTGTATAAATAGCGCTGTGATTACAGAATCTGAGGGTTCAGACAGGTGTATTGCACTCGATGACAACAATGTGGCTGCCACGTAACAAATGGAACTGTTAAATTTACATTGTGACGATTTATTGAAGGACAAATATACACACGTGGCTGATTTTTTTCAAGAATGTCCCCCAAACCAGATTTCCGAGGCTGTATTCCCTTGCCGTACGGACATTGTATATGTTTGGCTCGACATATATGTGCGAACAATTTCCTTTTCTGTTATAAAATTAGCTAAGTCCAAACCCCGAAGTACCTTGTCGGATCACAATCTAACATGCAGCCTTCGATTACAAATTTCCCAGACATTACGTCCTGACATTGATAAACTATTTTAAGAAAAACGAAACATAGTGTGGGTGAATGTACACGTAATTTTGTTCTGAATGTGTCTCCTCTAATTTACAGAGAAAATTACTTTGTTTTATTTGATTTTCTTTATAACATGCCTGAACTTCAGATAAACTACGAGTTGAAGTTGTATATATTTTCCCATAGCACAGAGCCAAAATGTAATTGTTTATAAACTGTGACCAAAAGTGTAATTAAAGCAGTCAGCATTAATATTACAACACCCAAGATGTAAGCTGTACATATTTTCCTGTCTTTCCTACACTGTCGGTACCCAAACACATCAAACTATTTCCTTACTCTTGGGCAGCAGAAATCAGCGCGGTGACGTCACACACTAACCTGCCTTTCGTTCGGGATCATATTTGGCGGTTAGAGCTGACGCAGCTGATGCCACACTGACACTACCTATCTTCCCCTGGAAGTATCCTCTCGTGAAACATTCACTAGGCATTTGGTCTCATCCATACCCCCAGAATGAGAGCAGTAATAAAGCAACCGATACTAAGTTAATTTCCATTGTTTGATTTTACATATAGAAATAATTATTTATTTCAGTTAATTTAAAAACAGAGTATACTGTTTCAGTTTATATGTATGGGCATATATGCCATAAAATCAAGTAAACCTTAGTAATTGGAAGTTATATTACAATGTGCGTAATACACATTTCGTATTTATGCAATAAAAATAATTCAAATGATGTTCAGAATTCGAATCCTTTGCAGGTCTAGCTCCTACATGCTTGTCTATAACTGCACGTTTAGTAACTGAGACTCAATTATGAGAGGATTCAGTAGAACGAAGCTGAAGAGACGTGTTCCGTGGCACCACTGTAAACCGAACGTGGATACGATGTGGACTTAGAAAAATATACGCTTCCAAAATCTGCTTTTTGGGGCAGTGGAGGTCAAATGCTGTATATTTTCATTTTAAGTCTTTAAAGCCGTTTCTGACAAAATAAAGGATAGAAACCTCTTGCCTTTAAAAGAAAACGCATCCACAAGTTCTGTATTTAATCGCCTTTGTTTTTATGCCATTCACACGCACACACATGCACGCACGTACGTACGCGCCCAAGCATCATAATGAGTAGGTGAATCAATTAGTGCATTAATTAAAACAAAAAATAGACCTAAGATTGAACTCTATGGAACACTAATGCCAATGTCAGAAAAAAAATATTATTTATATTAACCATCTCCTTTCTATTTATTAAATATGATTTAATAAGCTGTATCTAAATTTTTAATACTATAATAAGAATCCAATAAACAATTCTTCCATTATATCCAAAAATACTGTCGGATTTAACTGCCTTTGATATCTTGTGTTCGTCGTATAACCGCCAGAAACAAATGAAAACTACTTTGTACTGGCAAAAACATGTGAGTATGTGAAATAATAGCAAAAAATATCCCTGGAATGTCTAAATTTTGTGTCTTACTGCTATATAAAGCTTTTTCAGTACTTTTTGTGCATATCAGTTTAAAATTACGCAACATTAATCCAGAATAAAGTGGTAATAACAAGTTTAAGATATACATTCTCTTCATCATACAAATTTATCTTAAACTTGTTTCAGCCATTTTAAGTATAACAACACGTTAAATTTTCTATATAAAGGGTACTTGGTTGTTGTATAACATTTTTTATGTAAATGCAAAGTTTGGTATTAAAGCGACTCTTGGTTTCTGAGCCCCCCACCCTTTTTTTACGTCCTTTAACTTTTTAAGTCATATCGGACAATGAATGGAATGGGTGAAATGATGGCCAAATGGACCCAGGGTCCATGGAATTTAGAGTTACGCGACACTCGTCTTTTAGAATAAGGGAAAGCTCCGGAAAAAATCCTTATCCGGGTACCTCAGCCTGACCGAGATTCGAACTCGGGACCTCTGGAACGTGAGGCAGACATGCTACCATCTACGCTACCGAGGCGGGCGTTTCTGAGCATGAACAGGCACAAACACACATGGAACCTTTTGTAGAAGTGTTTTATTACTCCTGGGACTTCAAAGTTTTATATTCAAGGCGAATTTCCAATCGAATATTTAGGTGAAATGCAATAGTTCTTTGCTTACTATTGGCAACCGTAGAGAATGTATTCTATTTATTATTAATTATTATTGTTATTATTACTATTATTATCATCACTATCATCATAATCATCATGATCATTATTATTAATTATTATTATCATCATCATCATTGTCGGTTAACTCTAAGCTCTATGAACCCTGGGCTCATTTGAGCATCACTTCACTAATTTCATTTATCGTCCGATACGACTTAACGTTGGAGGATGTAAATTTAAAAAATCATCATCATCATCATCATCTGTGCGTCGGAGTTAGATTTCTAACTGCAGGATATAAGTTTTTATTTAGTATCAGTATGTGAATGTAATTTTCATAAAGGCAATCCAAAGTTACACGCAAATAGTTTAACGAGTGAACAGGTTTCTAACGAACAGTTGTTCCAAAGGAAAAGAAAAGTCCTTAAAACCATGTAAAAGCAAGCATGTTGTAGATTCTAATCTAAGCTCCTTAAAGGGACCCCTGCTGCAACTCTTAAATGGTAGAACTTTGTTTTCTCCTTTTCCAAAGTTTGAAAAGAAGAAACAAATATCTCCATGTCATAATTTCCACTCCTTCATAAAACTGTCAGTGACAGACATATCTGTCTGTGTGCTTATGTGTTCCTTCACACGGGCAACTTTCACATGACATTTTCTGTCCCCTGTGGTGTATTTTAGAGGTAGGCAAATCGACCGATTTATATTGTTGGCATAAAACGTGTTTCTTCTTATTACTCATATAAATGTTACCCTAGAAATGATAACTTAATTGCACGCACAATGTGAAAACAAAACAATTGACCGTGCAATTGTTGTAGAAGAAACACAGAATCATATATTTTAAAAAGTACTTTATATATACCAGTGTAAAGCTTTGGAAAACGTATATAATACATAAAAATAAATATTTCAGGAAAGGTAAGTGCTAGGAGAAATAATTATTCATACAAATTAACTATTTAAAATGCGCTATGCATTTGCTTTAAACACGTTTTGTGTACCCCTAGTGGTTTCCGAATTATGTAAAATTCAATAAGAATGAAGATTTTACTTATTACTTTGGGAAAATTAAATATATACACCGCCATATATCAAACATAAGTACGTTTTAATCACAAATTCTTAAAGTTACGTTCGGGAAAACCAAAAGTAATGAAATGTTTTTATAACTTTATACAAGGTTGTGGATGAGCAGCGACTCCTAAAAATATTCTTCTGATGGTCTGATTCTAGTGTGGATACAGAGATACACAAACACATGGCTATTTTCTAAAAATGCATATATTGCGTTTATACTCACAGAAAACGTGTTACTTCCTTGAGCTTGGATATCTACTTTCTGGATGAAATATAATACTTCCTTTACCACAGATAAGCATTAAAGTTGCAGAAAAAGTGGTACGCGAACTTCACATTTATTGTTCTTATATCTTCCTTGTAAATGTGTGCAATATCCCATTCAGACACTGAAGTAAACAAAAGCCAGGGTCATACATTACAACCAAGGTCACCATTTACCTGCCGAGGGAAAAAAAAACACTCGCGGAATCTAGCTTATAGCGCTATGACTTGTACAGTAAGTGTCAGAATTTACGGACAAGTGTCGCTGTTATATGTTTAACAACAAAAGATTAACAGCAAATCTATTTCATTCCATTTTGCTCACTTCGGAATGTACAGTTACACATACAGATAGCAAAAATAAAGTTTCGTTTCATTTCATGAAGCACAAAATATAAAACTTATGAATATAATTATATTAATATAAAATTTCCTATTCAAAAGTATTCAGACAAAAAATATAAGTACAAAAAAAAAAATAGAAAGAATGGAGGCCATGTAGGAATAATAATACTTGGTGATTCTTCCCTCCTTCCGTAACACTACAGTCAGCCTTCCGGGTAAGCTGTCCACCGGTTTACTAGTAGTAGAACGGGGCAATTTGTTCCAATCCTCTTGCAGACGCCTCCTCACATCAGCTTTAGAATTTATGGGAAATGTGTGTACGTTCTTCTCGAGTATATTCCATAGATTCTCAATCGAATTGATGTCGGGAAATTGTGGGGGAAGATTCGTAACTTTAGGGCCCGATTTCACCAACAGATGTTAAAATCGACGTTAACAAATGTAACGTAACAATTGTTACAGCGCTAAAAGTAATGTTAAATTTCTTACATTTCACCAACCTGTTTTCTTAAAGAAACTTGTAAATATCACAGTTATAGAAGGCTATGGATGATTTTCTGAACGTACTCCGATGCGTTTTTGTTTTCATTTTCGTCTGCACAAATGGCGGATGAACAAAATCATAAATAAAGCCGTGAGAAAAATTTCTCATCGACGGAGAAAGAATTGTTAATTGCAATGGTGACGAAGTGTAAGGATTTCGTGGAAAATAAAGAGGACGGAAGCTGTGAATGTAAAAGAGAAAGATATCGCGGGGAAAATATTGGAAACGAATTTAATTCAAATGCATGTGTCACTACTACAAGCACCACACAACTTGACAGTATTACGTAAATTTAAAACGAGATGCGAAGAACAAGTGCCTTAACGTTTCAAGACGGAAGGTGAACAATGTATTATCCACATAATTCGGTGAATTATAAAATCGCAAAGTTATTAATATTTGAAGCAAAGGCGAGATCGGCATATTCCTTTCGATGTATATTCTAACGCATTATTACGTAAATTTAAAACGAGGTGCGAAGAAGGACAAGTGACTTGAACGGTTTAAAGACGGCAGGTGGACAGTGTATTTTCCACATAATTCAGTGAATTATAAAATCGCAAAGTTATTAATACTTGAAGCAAAGGCGAGATCGGCATATTCCTTTCGATGTATATTCTAACGCATTATTACGTAAATTTAAAACGAGGTGCGAAGAAGGACATGTGACTTGAATGTTTCAAGATGGCAGGTGGACAGTGTATTATCCACATAATTCAGTGAATTATAAAATCGCAAAGTTATTAATACTTGAAGCAAAGGCGAGATCGGCATATTCCTTTCGATGTATATTCTAACGCATTATTACGTAAATTTAAAACGAGGTGCGAAGAAGGACATGTGACTTGAATGTTTCAAGACGGCAGGTGGACAGTGTATTATCCATATAATTCAGTGAATTATAAAATCGCAAAGTTATTAATACTTGAAGCAAAGGCGAGATCGGCATATTCCTTTCGATGCATGTTCTAACCTCTCTTGTACTTCCGCAGTAACCTTCACAGGAACATGTTTCGACAGTCTATACCTCCGTAAAACAGTTTTATTCGGGTAGTTCCTCAAAATCATTTCTCCTCATAGGCCGTACTCTATTATGAATGCCATTTAGACGGTCTTAAATATAGCAAATCGACATAAATAGCTGAGTTCATACTCGCCATCTTGACTATTTACAATTGTTAAGGACTTAACATTAGAAATTCGGCGTGTTAGTTTAACATGAGATTTAACACTTGTGTTACGCTAACACTTGTTGGTGAAATGCAATTTTTGTTTTAACTATTGCTAAATTCGTATTAAGTCTTAGCATTTGTTGGTGAAATTGGGCATAGGACTGTTGTACAACCACCATAGCCGTACATTGTTGGGTCATTATCCTGATAAAATTTAAAAGTCTCCTATTCCCATATTTTCTGTACTTTTGTTCAGGTTATCTTATAAAATCTGAAGGTTATCTTATAAAAGTCCCAAACAATAACATGTCCCCCTCCATATTTTACTGTCGCCTGCATATTTCTTTCTTCAAATTCTTTATTGGGTTGTCTCCAAACTATAATTCGCCTATATAAACGAGATATGTTGCATTTAGACTCGTCACAGAAAATTACTGTTTTCCACTAGTCCATATCTTTGCTGAGGAGCTCCTTTTACGTCCTCCAACGTTAAGTCATATCTGACGATGAATGGAATGGGTGAAATGATGCTCAAATGAGCCCGGGGTCCATGGAGCTTAAGTTACCCGAAATTCGTCTTTCAGGATAAGGGAAAACTCCGGAAAAACCTTATCCAGGTAACTCAACCTGACCGAGATTCGAACCCGGGACCTCTTGAACGTGAGGCAGACACGCTACCGAGGCGAATTGTCGACATGTTTTTGCCTTGTCATGATGGAATATTACTAATTGTCACTTTTCAAATGTACTGTTCTTTCCTCTGTGCCCCATTTCACTCCTGAATTTTCGCGTCTGCTTTGTGCGAGAGTAAGGCAGTGATTGGGACCTCCCCGCAAAGCAGTACAAAGCATGCCTTGGGTTGCCAACCATCGCTTGTCCGAAAAATATTGACGAGGAAATGTTCGTATCTCAACAAATGAACAAGTATTGTGCATTTTAAAAATAATTTACAAATCACAACTGCATTACTGCGGTACCTATGAAGTGCATAGAATTAGGAGTTAATAATTTTGAATTGTTTACCAACTTTTCCTTTAGAAACCAGCATGTTACATGTAAAGACCACCTTGTCCGAAAATCTATGACAGTCACTGTATGTGATATGTACAATATAAACTATTGAAGGTACTAATATCCATTACATGTATTGAGAATAGCTAAATAATTTGAAAATATAATTTTATCCGCCACGGTAAGAATAAAAACATCATTATGCGATATTCTGTTACTGAAAAGTAGGTCTTTTACTGTTAGACATGAATAACCTTTGCAAAGAGTTTAATTATATCTACCAGAGTCAATATAGCAGGTCAAACAGAAGAATGAAGTAAAAATTTGCAAGAAAAATCTTTTTAACTATCGATTAACTCGCAAAGGGTTTAGCCCGATGTTCAAATTTTCTTTAGTTATCTGAAAAACAAGAAACAATCATGCTTTTTCTCGAATTTCTTAAGGTGTTAAATTCGTCACCTGAATCACTCATTTTTATACAGTTTACCATTTGCTATTCTTGCATCACCACAGTTACGATTCTTCGATATTCAAAGCCCCCAATATCATCTTATACATAGTAAGAGCATCAATTCTAAATATTTTGTGAAGCAATTTTTATAATTCAAGTCGATCATTTTTAGGCAACGAATAAAATTTCGTATGGTACTAGCGATGTTTGATGTTTATCATTCCCTGGAAATTTATGCCGTCGGCGCTAACGTCTCTGTCGTTTAAGTTTTTCACTCCCTAATAAACATAAACTTACCTCGCAATTCAAAAAAATAACTACGCATTCTAATGGATTCTTGGATTCTCTATTTATTTCTATTTTTAAAAATATATTTTATATACAGTTTTCTTTACAACTGTATGATTTATGACCATTTCATTTCCTTATACAGCGTTTCTACTACTGAAGGGTTACAGTAACGCGGTATGAGAACATCAGTGGTTTTTTCTCTACATTTAATTTCGATGTACATCATTAACTTTGAAAAGTATAAGTAATTGCATGTTTCTGTCTTATATTAAAGCTAATAGTATAGTGCAGAATCATTTAATCGAAACGTTTCAAGCATTGAATTAATCAATACGCATGCAGCTATTTTCTTCTTACATTCTTACAAGTGTCTGAATTCCTGTCAAATGTTTCTCAATAAAACTAGATGTTGTTCAGGATAGAAAGAAAAAAATGTATTGCTTTATGGTGAATTTAAAAGGATTTATAATAATTTCAGTCGGCATCAGTAACATTTGATTGTGAATTATGCAACATGCGTCATTATCTCAAATAATGAGATAACTCGCGTGAAATTCGTGTCTAAATATTGACAGTTGTAGGTAAGCGGGACAAAAGCAAAACTTGTACCTCACCCATCCTTTTATAAAATAAATTTGCCACATTTCTCAATTAGAGAAGGCAGTACTGACGGTATTTGAACCGCCGACATCCCGAATGCAAGCCTCGCATGTTACCCCGGACCAACTCGGTCGTGACCCTGTCTATTATGCAAGTTCTTACAACGTAATTTCTATATTAAAATAAATAAAATAAAATGTGTTATAAATTAAATTTGTTATAGCAATTAAAGCTGTAGTAGAAATGTAGATTTGATTTATATTGTTGATGTAGAAGCAAAGTAGAAGAAAGACTGTCTTAGATTAAATGAGTCGATTTGTAAGGTTACTGGAATCCAGTATTCTGTAGGTTTAGTTAGTTCGTTAAGGTAACAAGTAGATTATATCTGCAAAATTTGTAAATTGTTGTGTGTAATTTGATTTAAAAATTAATAAAGTTTAAAATGAAGTTTGTATAATAAGGTCTGGTGTAAATTCCAGAAACCGGGCTATCAGATATTCAGATTTTATTTTATTTTTTATTATTTTAAATTCTATATTACGCACAGAGAATTCGGAGCCCAACATTGAATATTTTACAATTAACAATTCGTTTTACTTATTTTATAACAGTCTATGAGTAGAATAGGTATATGCCATTTCCAAAAAGTTTAATTGGTGACCTGAGGTGGGCAACTGTTTAACGTTATTTCATTGTAAACTGAGTTAGGTGTTCACGTATTACTTGGAAGCCTTGTAGCCTTTGTGTTATTAAATAACCATGGGACTAAAGTTAAGGTGCAAACGTTAAAAAAGGTTTAAAGTGCCTCTACTGTGATATTTTAAAGTAATACATCATTTCAATCATAATTTTGTGGTTAAAAAGAGCTTGAGGCTTTACTTCTCTTTAAAACTCTGAAGATATCAAAGGTTACGCAAATCTGAAATAACATGTCCACTAATATTTCATGTCCATTTTTATGAATATCTGGGGAGTTCAATGATTATTAGAATATCACTTTGCTTTGCAAAATACGGTTAAAGGATAGGTAACGGAGAAAAGAATAATTACATACCGAGTATGGAGTGAAATGAATTATATTAATAGTACAACTTTCATTCGGGATTTTAAAATACAGCCATCTAAGATAGTTCATTATAAATAGCTTGTTATTGTTTACTCAGGTATGTTTGAAAGGGGAGAATATCCATTTAACCTTTTAATACTCTGTTCGTATTTCTAAAAGGGAACCTTGAATATTAAATACTTGTGTGCACGTTCGCTAATATAACTCCTTGAAATTAGACATGAATACAGCGTTAGGTAGATACATATACCGATCTTTTGTATACCAATGACCATGAGAAAATTCTGCTCATCATAAAGTGTCAATTTAATGCGCTGAATCCAAACACAATAATCAAACGTTATTTAGACGTTCAAACATGTTAATTCTTCAAAGAGGGAAAACTGCAGCCCTGAATAATTATGAACACAACGAGGAAAGAGTACTGTCCTATCACTTCATTAGGAATTTGCTTTGAAAATCGCTAGTAGCTGTTTGAATTTCTTATCCTTAGTTTACCGTATAAATGCATATTCGTATCTACATAACTTAGTGGACTTTGAATTGAAAGTAACTTTATCCTGTCAAAATACTTCTTAACTGCCAATAGCTTATGCCAAAGAACTGTTCACTCTTTCGCAAACTGTCTAAACTGTTTTCTTTAAGTTATTTAAACAAAAGAATATTATCACAAATCCTAGAAACGTAATGTGCAAAAAATAGTAAAAATGCAATAAAACTCGAAATAATTGCAGTAAAATAGTTTAGCATTCATAAGTTCCTGTATACATCGCAGAAGCAAGTATCTAATAAATCAGTGGCATTGTATAGTAATATATAAAGATATGGGGTATTCATAAACTAATTATACTAGTACCAATTTACTTTCCAAGTTTTATTTTCTTCTGCGTTAACATTTCGTTGTAATCATGTTTACTCGATTTAAAGTACGTTTTACAACTGTCTACAGGTAGAAAAATTTAAAATAAGGCACGTCGATAGTCATTGCTTTTATTCCCCCAACACAAATCATGTTACTTGTGCAACAAATTATTCAAATTCTCGGGGAATACGTGTTGTGTTGACCATTTTAAAATGTAAACATAAAATTCAGTATCAAAATTATTTATCAGTAATTTAATTCAGAATGAATATTATTTATGTGCATTCATATACATCAATGCACATTTTGCGCTATTTTACACAATATATAATGCCTAATAATAAACGAAAAATATGAAATCAAATTTATTATAAATATTATGTAGTTCAAATATTTTTTTTCTTTTTTTCTTTTTCATGAAAAGATACAGTGCAGTTATTGGTGTTAAAGGAAATGCACTAGGCAAGTATTAAAAAATGTCTCGTTTTTGAAGACAAGAAGTTTATGGCTTCTCCCTGTGTACACAAAAGGAATAATTTAATACCTACAGTGTACTTCCATGAGTAGACTGGGACAGCTGATGTACCAGCATTCTCACAAACCATTGTTGACAGGCGACAAGATAGCTTTTTCTTTCACAAATTAATCTTTCACGTCCGCCAATTGATATTATTGCTATGTTCAATTTAAAAATAAATAGGCGTTAAAATCACTTCTGGAAAAGTATGCACACCGCTTTAAAACGAAAGTAACCTTTCGTGTTTAATTGCTCCGCGCGCCTCGATTCATTTCATCACATGGATCACTCACAGAGCAGATTTCGCAACTACGATAACACAGCGCTGCCTGCGCACATGGAACACACAGCGGAACGACCACGCAGTACGCCAGCGGACAGCAAACTGAGCTCTCTGCTGTTACGTTTCGATTAATCGATAGCACAGAAACGAGCTTGAGGTCGAAAACTGAAGCAAGTAGACACGTGAACCATAAACACAGCATTGCAGGTGAGAGAGTACAGTTTTTTCATTCTATTACAACGTAGTAAAGTAATCTTGCAATTATGATATCAATAGGGGTAAAGTTTAATGTTGCCAGGCATGCACAACATAGGGAACAGAATTACATAGTAAGCGTATTTTACGTGACAGACATAGAGAGAAAACTCGTTGAGTAAATCTGGTATTAAGGTCTTTCCTTCGAGTATTCATACTCATCTAGAAACACAACAACGAGACCAAATTTTTGTGTCTATTTGTAGCTTGTTGAGAGGTTATCTTTCCGCAGCATGGTTCATGGAGAGAGTTAGTAGTGACATCTGTTGCACGTTGTTGGAAACTCTTGTACGTTCGCCCTTCCTGAATGAAGCACCTAGAGAAACATCCCATAATCTCTCTCTCTCTCTCTCTCTCTCTCTCTCTCTCTCTCCTCTCTCTCTCTCTCTCTCTCTCTCTCTCTCTCTCCTCTCTCTCTCTCTCTCTCTCTCTCTCTCTCTCTCTCTCTCTCTCTCTCTCTCTCTCTCTCTCTCTCTCTCTCTCTCTCTCTACTACCTTATAATAATAGTAATAATAATAGTAATAATGATAATAGTAATAATAATAGTAATAATGATAATAATAATAATGATAATAGTAATAATGATAATAATAATAATGATAATAGTAATAATAGTAATAATGATAATAGTAATAATAGTAATAATGATAATAGTAATAATGATAATAGTAATAATGATAATAGTAATAATGATAATAGTAATAATGATAATAGTAATAATGATAATAGTAATAATGATAATAGTAATCATAATAATAATAATAATAGTAATCATAATAATAATAAATAATAGTAATCGTAATAATAATAATATAATAGTAATCATAATAATGATAATAGTAATCATAATAATAATAATAATAATAGTAATCATAATAATAATAATAATAATAATAAGTAATCATAATAATAATAATAATAGTAATCATAATAATAATAATATATAATAATAATAGTAATCATAATAATAATAATAATAATAATAATAATAATAATAATAATAATAATAAGTAATCATAATAATAATAATAGTAATCATAATAATAGTAATCATAATAATAATAATAATAATAATAATAATAATAATAATAATAATAGTAATCATAATAATAATAGTAATCATAATAACAATCATTATTAAGAGCCAGAAGGAAATATCTCCAATGAATGACGCTTTCCTTGTTATGATTATATACTGATGTACATGTACTATACTCTATCTCACGCTACTTTAATCCTTCTGTAAACAAGGCGAAGCTGACTCAATTTGCCATGTGCTAGACGCTACATGCACACACGTAAATTTTGTAACACTAGCAGTATGTATAGCAGCGCTAACTTCTAGACAATAAATAAATACAACTGGGTTACACATTGCGCGATTATTCGGCACTTTTTAAAATTTCGCCTCGATTGTGTTTCATTTCGGCTGAAGCACATCCTACTTCTTGATGAAAAGCTTACTGATTTTAAATTGCAAATACGTAAGTGTTCTTGGGCTTGTGAGGTACGTGAGATGTACAGGAAACACAGTGTTAAATATCAGAAGCAACTCCACACCAGGGCAGGCCATTCCCGTCTTTCCGCGCAAAACACTGTCACTGCTGACTGAGGGGCGTGACGTCACTGAGAATACAACGCAAAAGTGCTTACACGTGAATGTGCGTAATGCAATATTATGATTGCACATTATAAGATAAGATAAGGCGCTGATGCATGCAAATTCCACAATCCTTCTGATGAAATAAACGAGATGCAGTTGCTTATGAGCTATTGTAGTTATTTGCTGTGTTTTTTGTCGTAACATAATGAAAACCATTGCGCTGTTGCTGAAAGCAAACATGCTTCGTATAAAACTACGAATGTGATTTTCCATTGTTTGCCTAAAGATCGAGAACTACAGCGCAAGTGGGTTTTACGCTGTAAAAGGGCTGATCCGGTTAATGTGAATAATGCAAGGATTTGTTCCGATCACTTCCTGCCCGAAAACTATGAACGGGATTTAAAAAACGAGCTGTTAGGATTGCCGCTGAAAAGAAAATTAAAGGGCGACGCTGTACCGTCATAGAAAATTCCTAATTGGCATGGGGATGTATTTGAGGCGGTAGTAGCAAGTACCAGCAAAACCAATTTGCAGGTAATTATCAGATACACATTCCATTTATGTATTTGTTTCTATGTGTACACTGAGTTTATTCGCTCCTTTTTTATAAGAAAAGTTTGATGCGTGGAATAATAATAATAATGATGATGATGATGATGATGATGATGATGATGATGATGATGATGATGATGATGATGATGATGATGATGATGATGATGATGATGATGATGATGATGATGATGATGATGATGATGATGATGATGATGATGATGATGATGATGATGATGATGATGATGATGATGATAATGATGATGATAATGATAATAATAATAAAACTGTTTTTTATTAATAGCCAATATCAGCAAGAGATCGCCCGCGCGAAGTTAGAACCGTTTGAAAGAGGGCGCTGTCTATTATAGTATCTTTATCTCCCCCCCCCCCCAAAACAAAATTTGACCCGTCGATCAGCACGGAGGTAGCTCCTGACCACTCTGTTGTTGCTGAAGAGGAAATAATTAGACTAAAGACTCAAATGCAAGCCCTGAAGAAAGAAAACCGTGTTTTGAAACGGCAGAACAAGGTACAGAAGTAATATTTTGTAGCTTCCATGGACAAAGTGCTGCGAAGTGTAATGGAGTGATGCAAAACTTAATTTCTATAATAAGTTCCAAGTTTCCCGAAATTCATCACAAAGTGGTCTCTCTTAATGTGAGGACAAGAACCTTCATTAGAATTAGGCACTTAAACAAAAGAGCGAAGGCAGAAATGATCAGGAAACTTGCAGAAAAGAAAAATCTTCAATGGGTTGCTTCGTCATTTTCTTGAGCTACACTGACTAAGTACATATGAATAGTAACATGTTTTAAACTCTTAATACAAATGCTAGAAAGAACCTTCATTATAATACACAAGTGGGTGTTTATTTCTTCCGATTTTACACGTAGCAGAGCTTAAATAACACATACTGAGGGGCTAGTGTTTAACTCTCGCGGTTGAACTGTATTCTCAGTGACGTCATGCGCGTTAGCCAATGGCAGCGCGACTCTCCGGAATGGCCTACCTGAGTACTCTAGTTGCCTTGACTCCACACTATAAACAATAGCATCTTAATCAGCAATTACCTCGATACAGACCTCGTTGTGAGAGAGCTGCCTGGTATAGGAATGCAAAAATATTACATAATAGCAGTGTCCTTTAGTAATTGTTAAATAAAATGCAGCTTAATTTAACATAATAAGTTAATGGTATGTATAATTTTACCTGTCTTCTGTCTAATCTGTATATAGTGTACAGAACACATCTATGTAGTATGAGGAGCAGAAAGATAAAATGTGGGGCTATTACGTTTTTAAGAATCGAAACATTTGCATACTTTTCTCTCTCCGAAATTAGCTCTCGCAGAGCAGTGATCACAAAACTACTTACAGTACTGTACTTAGAGGGTTTTATCGTACGCATGAAAATAAAAGAAAACTCACATTAAGTTCGCTAAGCCAATCAACAGCTTAACCGTTTGCTGTCGCAATATCTCTGTCTCTGCCTCTCTTCTCACCGAGATGTTTACAATAGGATTAAACTAGGGTGAGATAGATTATATTCTACGTAATAAAGGCTTGCCCTTGTTAATGTCATGAAATCTACAAGGAAAACAAAGACGCAAAATTGAGCGTCACTCTATTGCGACTAAGAACGTAAGATTAACGATGTCAACCTGTGATTCCAACAGGGAATGACTTACCCCTTCTACCCTGTCTAATTGTCTCTCCATCTTCAAGCAGAACTGTAGTGCAAATGTCCCTAAATTGTACTAGAGTACATCTGTCGTGTGAGTGTAACTAAATATTTCAGATATGTTTTCAGGCCACAGAAAAGGTTGTTTTAAACAACTCTCCCCTTCGTGATTATGCGAAAAGTACATAATTTCAAAGTTATCAAATAGGACCCTGCATTTTAAATATCTGCAATATTTCTCTTATACCCACAACGAGTATGTAAATGTTTAGTGCAGCTTTATATCGACATGACGAGATTCTGAGTTTATAGAAGATCTAGTAGTCACCCGAATGTATTAATAACACATTCAGATTTTCAAATGTCACACCCTCTCCTTTGTACATCGGAGCCTGATGACGTCACTTTTCAATTGAACAGCTTTTTCCTATACGCACAGCATGTTTCTCCTAATTATTACTAACTGGTCTTTGCTGGTATTATCTAAATCAAACTGTGATTTACCAACACAATAACAGATACATGAAGGGAGCTTATCTCTGTGTCAATTAATCACAATGTTTGCCGGACGTCTTGTAGTGGGAGGAGCTTATCATAAAGACATCCGCGTTGTTTTTTTTCGGTGATTTAAGTGATAGCGGAATTACGACCACGTTATTAGAACCCTGCTAAAGTCTGATTTTTAAAAGAAGATACGTGAAGCTCATCTGTGTCTGCACCTGGGGAGCTACTGTTGCCGAGAAGCAGGTAGCAAGTTATGCATGTCCCCCTCTTTACTCTCTCAATACTCGCATAAGCGTTCGAGTTTATCAGACCTCAGCAAACACATGCAGAGTTAATCTCTATTAGCCTACTACGAGGGCTATCCAGAAAGTAGATTGCGTTTTGGAATAAAAAGTAAACAAAGTATAGGAAACAAATTTTATTATATACAGATGAAAGCCACACTCAAATACTACTTTTCGACATAGTCACCATTCAAATTAAGGCATTTATCGTAGCGATGTACGAGCTTGGAAATTCCTTCGTCGAAAAATTCGGCCGTCTGCGCCTTCAACCACTTCGTTACCTCTTCTTGCAGCTGTGCGTCGTCATCAAAACGCTGCAGAGCCAGCCACTTCTTCATTGCTGGGAATAGGTGGAAGTCGCTCGGTGCCAGGTCGGGACTGTACGGCGGATGAGGAAACAACTCCCACTTAAAAGATTCAAGAACTTCATGAGTGACATTTGCCGTGTGGGGCCGGGCGATGTCGTGAATCAACAAGATCTTAGAGCTCAACATTCCTCTGCGCTTGTTTTGAATGGCTCTTCTGAGTTTTTGGAGAGTTTGGCAATACCTTTGAGAGTTTATTGTAGTGCCTCTTTCCAGGAAGTCCACCAAAATCACACCTTTTCTGTCCCAAAAAACAGTCGCCATCATCTTCCTTGCCGACATTGTTTGCATGCATTTCTTGGGTTTTCGGGGAGAACTTGTGTGCCCCCACTGCATTGATTGCAATTTCGTTTCACAGTTCACGTGTTTCACCCATGTTTCGTCACCGGTAACGATGCGATCGAGTAAAGAGTCACCATCCTTATGGTAAACGTCCAAAAAGTTCAACGCTGCAGCCATTCGCTGATTTTTGTGGTCCTCTGTCAAGATTTTTGGAATCCATCTTGCACAAAACTTGTGGTAACCAAGCTTTTCGCTGAAGATTTCGTGCAACAAACTTCGCGAAATTTGTGGAAAACACAAAGAAAGTTCCGTTATTGTGAACCTTCGATTTTCACGGACTTTAGCATCGACTTTTTCAAAAAGTTCGGCAGTCACTATGCTGGGTCTCCCACTTCGATCTTCGTCGTGAACATTGGTTCGGCCATTTTTAAATCTGATGACCCACTGACGCACTCCACCTTCAGTGATAATGTTGTCCCCATACACTTCACAAAGCTGCCGATAAATTTCTATCGGTTTACAGTTTTTTGCAGTCAGAAACCTTATTACTGCACGCACCTCGCGGGATTTTCAAATAACGCAGACATTTCAAACCGTCACAGTATCTGAACGGAGCACAGCACGAACCTCTCACTAGCACGGCTAGATGCCGACTGAGCTGCGCAACGCTCTGACCCCAAGATGGCCGCGCTAGCCCCGCCCCTAGCGGAAACAGACGAAAACGTAATCTACTTTCTGGATAGTCCTCGTATATCAACAAAACAAACTACGGCTCATAGTGAGCTTTATAAAATAATTCATAAGCATCTGTATCAGTTTTCTGTTACTTATTTTTGGAATTCAAATCCCAGATCATGGAGGACATTGTTTAAAGAGCTAAGGCTTTCTTCAAATAGCTCTGCTTCTTTAAGAGAACAAAGAAGCTATATGCCCGCCTCGGTAGCGTAGATGGTAACATGTCTGCTTCACATTCAAGAGGTCCCGAGTTCGAATCTCAGTCAGGGTGAGTTACCTGGGTAAGTTTTTTCCGGGTTTTCCCTTATCCTAAAAGACAAATGTCGGGTAACTCTAAGCTTCATGGACCCTGGGCCCATTTGAGCATCATTTCACCCATTCCATTCATCTTCCGATATTTCTTAAAAAGTTAAAGGACGTAAATTAAAAAAGACTACATGTGGAAGGATGTTCCTTTCTGGTGTAACAGTCGTAGTTATGCCTTCTTATGGCATTTAATTGAAAACTCTCCAGTTGTGTGATTGGAGATGGTCTTGTTCTTTGTTTCTCAGGAGTTACAATTTGTGATGAACCTGGTTGTAGCTGCTTCTCTTTAGATATACTAGAAACAGTCACCTCATTTATTTTAAGGGTATACTTAGTGCCTACATGGTGGAAGGAATAAGCGGTTCTTTATGAAAGTGCAAATTCTCTTCCTGTTCAGAGAATCCCCTAAGAGAACACACAAATTCTGTAGCTAGGCTGTGCAATGTAACAATGTAACATGCCTTTGACCATGAACCCTCGGTCTACCTCTAATCCTACTGCCACTAAGTCTTGCTTCCAAGTCACATTTTAATAGTGTTTTAACAAAGTAGGCTAACAACACATAGCGCAACTGAACGCCCAAATAAACTTTCTTTCCCGCAATAGGTGACCTGAGGAATAGGTGATTAACCAGTGTAAACAATGTGGCAACCTTTGTTTGCGTTTCCATAGCAACAACCTTCCCCAATTAACCTCCACGTCCCTTGATTGACAGCTGCCATGTGTCTTCTTTCAAAAGTCAGACTATAGTTATGCTTTGAAAAACCCGCATATATTCTAAACAAATCGTGAAAAGTCATGTATTTTCAATGCGAAATCATTATATTTTAGTAAGTAGATATATTCCTCGTTGAACTTGTATAGCTTCGATTCTCCCTGATACTATACAACCTAAACTAAAACTAAAACTGGACTCTCAAAGTTTCAGATATGAAAACCATCATCACTTACTTGATGCCTTACGATGACAAAAATATCTGAATTCAGTTTAAAAGCTGCAAAATTCCCGGTAGGCTAAATAAATATTTTAACCACAAAAAAAAAAAAAAAGCTCTAGACCTGGCCGAAAACCGCTAAGTTGGTAACTCTGCTGATCCTATCTTACGCCCTCCAAGGGAAGTGTCAAAACCAATGCGTACGTATGGTTATGTTTCCTCTGTGTCAAGTGAATGAATAAGGAGGTGTAAGTAAAACAGCGAAATTTTATGTGTAACAGCCATGGGAAAAGTTCTATTCGTTTCCAGTTCAAACAATATATAAATGTTATTATCATCATGCATGTTAAACCATTGGCAGGTTAAGGAACACTAGTTTCGAACACTAATCATTCATACAAAACCTTCCTATGTAATTTGTTTTAATAATAATGAATATCATAGTGAATATTGGGAAACACTATCATAATATAAACCATTTCTCATTTTAAAAACAAATCGATAAAAGATGGTCAGAAAAAGTAATGAAATGAAATGTGTAGTGTTTAACGCCTGCTTTTACTACATACGGCACCGCAGGTGATGACACTGATCATACATGAGATGAGGATGGAGCACCGGTGAAATGAGATGGCGGGGAAGCCGGAGATCCCGGAGAAAACCCGCCCCAGCGTCGTGTTGTCCGTCACAAATCTCACTTTGTGGTCGCCTGGGATCGAACCCAGGTGAGAGCCAAGCGGTCTAACCACTGAGCTACGGCGCGGCCTCCGATACAGTAGGATACTCGCAAGTCAGTATTTCACAGTGTGCTGCCTGATATTGGGTTAAACGAACAGCGAATGTTTGTGAAATGCTAATGCCGTAACACTTTATATTCCTTGTAAATTACACACTTTACCGAAATCAACTTTGTTTCTAATGTCTTACGTGTTTCTAATCATGCATCAATTCCTACGGGGTCATAACTGGTTATTTATAGAAATCTATTAAATATATTGCCATGCGTATATCAAATTTCGATATTATATAATCAAAATCATTAGCACTGTGTTTGAGAAAATATTTTGACAAATTTTGCCGTGCTTTACAAAGACAGAGTTTTGATTTCAGAGTAATGCTGCTGCTCTCTCTCTCTCTCTCTCTCTCTCTCTCTCTCTCTCTCTCTCTCTCTCTCTCTCTCTCTCTCTCTCTCTCTCTCTCTCTCTCTCTCTCAGTATCGTTATTACCGATAGTTCACTTAACTATCTAATTTTCCGTAAAATATTGATATTGGACTTTTGCGTGAAATTCTAAACTCCCTTTGCCTTCTGTAATATTATAATGGCATATATATTACAAGAGCGGATAGCAGCTGCACAAAAGCTGTCTATGATATACCAAAATTACAACTTCTATCACTTCCAACTGAGATGGCACTATTTAAACTAAAAGTCATGCCACTTACGGATACAAATAATGTCGAACTACCTCATTGTCAAAAAAGTAAATGAACTGAAAAGCGTCAAAGCAATATTCCTCAAAAGGACGCTATTTAAAAATTCTCTATAAAGAGTTACGCCTACATCCTAGCGCCGGAATCATTCTTCATAGACGACATAACTTTGACTTACCAGAGACTCAGGCATACGCAACCTTCATTGAAGAAAGGCACAGCAAAGAAAGACAGATCCCATCGGAGATAATGCAGAGAAAATGGCCACAGATTCCTGGAAAGGAGCAAATTTTCAACTACGGCACCTGTACACACGCTTTCGGTACATGGTTTCCTCGGAAATATCTGCACGGATGGCACCTACCACGACCTCAGAGACAGCTGCATCTGCAAGTTGTAAAGAACTGTGCCCCAAATATCACCTACTGGAATGCAAAAGTAAAATTCTAAACCATCCGGAAGGAAAGGTTTCATCGGGCATATTTTGCGTCGCGGAAGAAGGCGAGGTGGATGTGAAAGCCAAATGAAGTGATAGTGAGTAGTGGAAATAGTTGAATTGGTGAACTCTGTACTGCAACTAAGAGTCAAGGCGCTTTGATCACTACCCAGACAGTTATAGTATGCCGTGCTATGAAAGTATTACAAATACAAGCATCTGTGCACTTCTGTCTTTTCCTTTCTTGGATGTTTAAAATTAAGTCACTGCACGTAATTTTCCATTTAAGATTCAAAGAATGATCAACTTTGATTTGCTGTATTTTTGCGTGATATATGTATCCATTTTGCTCCCCCCATTTTACCGAGCGGGATGGCTCAGGCGGTTTCGTCTGTTGCCCGCATTCGGGAAGTCTGGGATCAATTCCCGTGGCCGGCCTACCTGACCCATGGGTTTTTCGGGGGTTTTCCCGGGTCGCCAGGTTCATTACATCCTTCGAATTTCCTGTCTCTTCATTTCATCTTCATTGTCATTTTGCATCCTCTCCCATTTGGTGGTTTCTTTCAGGGTAGAAGTGTCGGTGGGTGTCTCGGCGGTGCATGGCAGGATGATATGCTCTGAGAAAAACTACTTCCTCCTCCGGTAGGTCGGTTGCCGTTCTCCGCGCCCCTGCTGGGATCATTTCTGGACCGCCAGCCAGGGACCCCTGGGGCCCGGCTGCTGGGCTTGTTGCCTACTAGTGGGCAGTAGGGGAGCGTGTCCGTTGTCCTGGCCTGTCGGGGGAAGTCTCTATCTCAGTAAACTGTAGGGGCCTTGCCCTCTGCACTGTCGTGGCTTCCTGGGTCGGCAGCTTTCTGTCTCATTTTTTTGTAATTTTACGTCCTCCAACGTTAAGTCATATCGGTCGATGAATGGAATGTGTGAAATGATGCTCAAATGAGCCCACGGTCCATAGAGCTTAGAGTTACCCGACATTCGTCTTACAGGATAAGGGAAAGCCCCGGAGTAAACCTTATCCAGGTAACTCACCCTTACCGAGATTCGAACTCGGGACCTCATGAACGTGAGGCGGACTCGCTACCACCACGCTACCGAGGCGGACCTTTCTGTCTCCTCTCGCCTCATCCTTCCTACCGGGGGTGCTCCACTTGGGGGTATAGGCACAATGGGCCCAGCATGGTAGCCCACGTACCGAATCCCCTCCGTAGTGAAATTCTAAACCTAATCCCCCCCATTCTTGTAAGTAAACGATGAAGTTTGCAGTTTTGTATCTATTTTCAAACCTGTCTTTGAATTTCGATATATATATATATATATATATATATATATATATGTTTTTTTTCTGTTCGTGTATTAAAAATTTCGTTCGTTTTAGCTAAGAATAAAATGGTTATTTTTTTAGCTGTCAGTTAGGATCAAATATTCAAAAGGACTATACACTATTCATATAACAGCGTTAGGCAAATTATTTAGCTATTTCATATTTGGAAATTTATTTATTCATTAGTTATTTATTCTTTCCTTAAAATTTTATTTCCACTGTTCTGATTATTTTTTTCACGTCTCAGTTGCGTAATCTACCTCCAAATACCCGCTTTGTTTTATTTTGGTTCCATCCTAATGTTTGAAGTCTCCCGATTTCGAATCTCGGTCAGGGTGAGTTACCTAGATAAGTTTTTTCCGGAGTTTTCCCTTATCCTTCAAGACGAATATCGGGTAACTCTAAGCTCCATGGACCCTGGACTCATTTGAGCATCATTTCACCCAATTCATTCACCGTCCGATATAACTTAACGTTGGGGCGGACCTAAATTAAAAAAAATATATATTTGAAGTCAGCTGCGCCTCGTTTCGCTTTTGTTTTGGAAGTTTTGAGAGACACCATCTGAATGTGAGCACGTCTTCACGAAGAGTCATACTGAGTTATGATTAGCGTTACGGTTCCTTCTGACTTTATCTCCCTTCTTAGGCATTTTAATCATATAGTAGACATTTTATCATTATTCTGACTACCTTGTGTTTCTCTGTACGTATTTCTGGGTTTATTAGAGTTTTCTTTCCGCTGTTTATTGCCTTCTGGCCGAAAGTTTTATTTCTTACGGCTAAAGAAAAGAACGTTTGTGCTTATACTTTAAACTGTTAAATTGAGCCGCAACGA
Source organism: Mantis religiosa (assembly GCA_030765055.1). Taxonomy (NCBI): domain Eukaryota; kingdom Metazoa; phylum Arthropoda; class Insecta; order Mantodea; family Mantidae; genus Mantis; species Mantis religiosa. Next base: position 135,614,196 of record CM060957.1, read on the forward strand.
GTTCCTGCTGGTTATTGTATACTTACAAAAGTAACCAACTTATTTACGTTTTTCAATATTTTGTAAATAAATCAATCCAGATCTCTTAAACCCAAATCCAAAAATTTAATAAGAGACTGTAATAACTTGATGTTAACATTTAGTGAATTTTCTGATTGTAAAAAGCACTTTGATGGAAAGATAACTGCCCATTTTATGTCTGATGGACCTTGGCATTTGGCTTCTTTTTGTTTACTGCTAGAAGAAGAGGGCCAGTGGTACACGGACGTGTTATTTGTATTTGCTTTGTCTATGTACCACGTATAGTAAGAGCGTAAGTGTTGTATACCACCGAAAATTTCGATTTCGGGATTTCATTGGAGATACTTAGACGCCCTAAATCCAAAATAAATCATTTTGAAAGTCTAAAAACTTAGTAGGATAAATACCAAAATTAACCGTCTTATAAGAATGCAACACAAAGGTTTTAAGAAAACAAAAAGCAAAAATTCTCCTACCGCATGCTACGGTGTGTAAGGAACTTTTTCGAAAATTTTAATTTGCTGTAAAATGGGATTAACCGTTTCGATAAAAATGCCGTAAGTTAGTATATTTTCATCATAAAAGAAATACATATCTTGAATTTTCTGGGAATGTCCTTAGAATATCTCTTCTTTCTCTTACATACCTGGTAAACTGAAAGAGATAGACAAGATATTATTACACAAAAATGTAGGGATGGATCGATCGATGCCAGTCTTTCTTGATACTCGACTCTTTATAACGATACACGATATTTTCTTCGATACTCGATATGTCGATACTCGATGCCATCATTTCTACCTCTAGTTTAAATACAAAATATAACGTTGGGAGGACTCTTTAATTACAATAAAATTAAATAGGTACACATATTTAATGAGACAGAACTTAAAACCATCAGTGTTCTTATTTTTAAACTCTACATTAGACATTTAAGAGCAAAAGGTCCACTTTTATAAGTTTTTGTTCAAAAAATAATAGCATTTTCAGTCTTTCGGGGTCAAGTCTATTGCTTTTCCGTCATATTAGAATCCTGCTGTACTAAATAGTCCTTCGTGGATGACTGTTGCAGGTGGCATATGCAAATATTTAATGGCTTTTTTTTAGTTATGGAAATTTTTCATTTGTTTTCCAGTAATTCAGTTCACTAGAAAGGGGAGGTGATAAATGGTCGTTGAGATATATATGATTTCTTGGGAACTGTTAACTGGCACTGAATTTGACACACGATTATTTTATTACATAATGTTACTGTACAGGTACCTCATTCCTGGAATTTCTCGGGCTTTTCAATGTTCTTCTTGCGGCAGTAGTATTTTTTTAATTTTAAAATAAACTTTAAAAATGCAGAATCACTACCGAAATATCGAAAAAGTATCGAGCGAATTTTCTGAAGTATCACGAGCATTGAGGTATTGCAGATATAGAGGACCCATCCCTAACAAAAATGTGTATATTGTTATAAACAAGATTATTTTCAGCAGCTATGCATTTCCAAATATGCCTTGTTATTTGTTTGAATTTTCCAATACTTTTCTCTAATGGGAAGTCGTCATTTTTTTACCTTCTCTTTCACGTAATGTTATGGAAAGAGAACGGAATTTCAAAGACACCACACAGCACCATTCTTGTACCTATAACAAAATTAGCATAATTAACATGATGTAGATAAGAATAATGATCAGTAAGAACAGTTTGTACAAGAGTAAGAAAATCATGTGAGTGCAGTTCATAAAATGTTTTACATTTTACATTTTACTGTTTCTTCTTTCTTCCAGATACTAAACATGTCTCTCTTAAATACTGCGAAGAAAGCTTTAAGGAATGAAATGAAGAACAAACTCGCATCGCTCAGCTCTGAACAAGTAAAGCAGCAATCAGAAATAGTTGTTAAAAAGGTGAGTTAGTTTAATGTATTCGACTTCCAGAGAAAGGCAGACTTTTTAGAAAATATGGGAAATTTAGAGTTTCGCTCTATGTCGTACTACATATACTGGCGCAAATTAAATTGATCACATCTGCATATAAATGTGTAAACATCAAAGTTTTATGATTTTACTATTTGTAAAGCCATATATTAAAATAATACTTCCAGTGGCACCTGAGGGTATAGGAACTAATGGCGAGCTATATGATTTCGACGAATGCGAAAGAATGGTTACCGTGTAACATCCTTCAGTCCACTTTGGATGAGCTTTAACCCTTCCCAGCCCAATGCTGCCTAATGGTATCATTATGCATAAATATTGAAATTTATATAAAAGGTTGGACTTGCAAGGGCTAACTTTCAATATTTCTGTATTTTTATTATATACATCTTTAATGTTATGTTAGCGTAGTCTATACCACTCGCAAAAAGTTAAAGGCATATGAACGCTGTCCAAGGCTCAAGCGGAGCCCTGTTGCCAAGTGTAGTAAGCGTACCGGCAGAGGTTCTGTATATAGCATCTTTTACACGCCAGCAAAGGTTCTGCCCATTTTTCCTGTAATTAAACAGCACATTAAGTATTCCTAAAGCATTAAAATCTTACATTGACACACGTCACAGCTGTGAAACAGCAAGCATGCTTTCCAAACTAGTCCCTACTTTCCAACATTGTGGGTCTTTCTCGGAGATTGAAATTCAGGTACGCTCCCTTTTTCTAAACAGGAAGTTGCTTCACTACAAATTCGTGACACTGTGTGTGCACTACCTACACCACAAGCTTCTACAGTTTATTGCTGGGTTTTGAAAAATCTACCTTGCCCTGTATTTTGGATTGGGGAGCTTTCATATTAAATGTTCTTATTAAATATAATTCTTCTGCCCTGAGAATGAATCACCTCACGTTTGTGTATTTCAGTTCGAATTATACCCACGATTTAACAATGCCGTTAACTTTAACAAAATAGGGTGAGTTACCTAGATAAGGTTTTTTCCAGGGTTTTCCCATATCTTTCAAGACGAATGTTGGGTAACTCTAAGCTCCATGGACCCTGGACTCATTTGAGCATCATTTCACCCAATTCATTCATCGTCCGATATACTTAAATTAAAAAAAAAAAAACCTACTCTGAAAAAGAACTTAACATTAACTCGGTCTTTTTTTTTTTTATTATTTTATTTATGTCCTCCAACGTTAAGTCATATCGGACGATGAATGGAATGGATGAAATGATGCTCAAATGAGTCCGGGGTCCATGGAGCTTAGAGTTACCCGACATTCGTCTAAGAGGATAAGGGAAAATTACGGAAAAAACTTATCCAGGTAACTCACCCTGACCGAGATTTGAACTCGGGACCTCTTGAACGTGAGGTAGACACGCTACCACCACGCTACCTGGGCGGGCTTAACTCTGTTTAAAATTGCGAGCAATAGGTGAACTGTTCAATTATGCTTGAGATAAGTGTGGTAAGGAAGGAATGTTTTTTTTTTTTTTTAAGGCTTATCTGTGTTGTATGAAGGGATGTTGGGTAACCATAACCATATGAAGGATAAAACGTGCGTCGCTCGCGTTCTAAGTATTGAACGTACATGATCAGAAAATAAAGTTCTTTCTTATTATGAGATCGGCATCTGTCATTTTCAAATATTAATATCCGAGCGTAATTAATGAGATAATGTTCTCAGTTCAGGCGCGTGAGATGCTTGTACCACATTCGGCAGAGCTGGTAGGAGGGGCAAGCTTAGGATTTGCTGCAGTCTGCAGTACGGCCCGCCTCCATATGCCTTTAACTTTTGCGAAGATTATAACTCTAAGAATCAGGGTGTAGAAACCTGAATCTGCTGTGAGGTTTCGCTAAGGATAACACTCGGCATTTTAAACACAATTTGATGTCCCGAAAGCTATTATAGCTTTACTCGCAGCCGAGAAATTTTGTATGTTCAAGAATTCATATGAATAGTTCTGCAAACTTTTGCATCTTTATTGTCCGATCTGGATTAAATATTGTATGCGAAAAAAGTTGCGCCTTTATCTTTGAACGTAGTGTTGAATTGTTATCAATTATAATGTTTGCATTTTTATCGTTTGGCGTTGCCTCCACGAGGGCTACGTGGAACTTATACGTGTGTCCTCTTGACTGTCACATTTAAGTGTCCAGTTAAAATCATTTTTAGGGCATCTCGTAGATATTCTCCCACTATTGCTTAAATTCCAAGTTGGAGAATATCACGTTACAATTTCGCTAGTTTCTGTTTGCTGTTATTGACATTTCAAGGTCTGCCAGAAATATTTTCGACAGGCTGGTGTACCGTTTGTTCCTTTGTTCAATACATGTTTTCTGTTTCCAGGAAAAACCCTTTATTTCCTCACTGATAGACAAGACCAGAAGGATTTAAATACCGTTTGAATGGTTAATTGGTTTTTCGTATACCTGACTTGTTTGTCTTGGCATCTCCAACTTAAACGTTTGTACTTCCCAAAGACATATTTGCTTTGGTAGTAGTTATTAACTTATTTTTATGTAACTTTAATGTGTGTACTGTATATAATTAATAATTATACAACTGATATATTATTACGTGCTGCAAGGACGGTTTCAACAGTTCACGCACGTCAATTGCCGATTAGTCTACGTGAGGCCACCTAGACTTGATAATATTGCAGCAAGCTTTCAAAAGCCTGGCTGGTGATCAATTTCAAGATTAAATAAACTCTAGGGCCCAAGCCATCGGATTTTAAAAGTATGTTTCAGCTGAAAATAAATTTAACTGAAAGAAGGTTAACAATAATAATATACAAAGTAACAAGGTAGTCGTAGCGTGGTGACAGAAAAAGATTTCCCTAAAGAATGCAGCAGACGGGGTTACGAGGGCTGCCATCCCATACAAACTCCACCATTCATATGAAAGAATGAAAACTGTAAACATTTAGTTTCTTGTAGATTTTGGATTAATATGATGTTAAGATATTGTCTGAGAAACATCAAGTAGCATTTACAACTTTCTAGTATGAAACCAGAAAGTATTTAGAAGATCTTATGTGTGTATGTACCGGCAGACAGATTGCTGGATCTTTCTAACAGCGTCCCGATAGGACTTTCGGACAGTTTCATACATTAATGATGTTTTATTAAATTGTATACCAAATGGTATAATGACAAGAATGACATGATAATTTTTACTTTGCAACCTAATATACACTAGCCAACACCCAGATCATTCCTTTTTCAATGGACCAAGGCCGTAATAAGCAGTTTTGGAAACTGATGCACCTGCTGTCGAGTGAACAGGATTCTGGCTTCTCGATCTAGAGGTCCCGGTTTCTAAATCTGGCTGGGACCGGAGAAGTCTCCATTAATTAGAAGCTTCTTAATGAAAATTAGTAAAACCGAACGATTAAAAACCTAAGTCAAAGAGTTAATTGTTCCTAAAGTCAGAGCCCCCAAATGACAATTTAAAAGATGCTGTTTAAATATAACGATTAAATGCGTTAGATGCACACTTTGAATTTGATTCACTTGTTTATAGCTGCTCTCACTTCCGGAATACCAAAGGAGCTCCAGAGTTTCTGTTTACCTGAGTATGGATACTGAAATTCAAACTGATGATATAGTGAAGGATATATTCAACGCTGGAAAGCACTGCTTCATACCAAGGTAATGTAGTCACTGAACAACTTAATGCACCACTAATAATGTCTCTTCGGTTCCTCCATCATTCATTCCATCCGTGCTCCATAATCACCTTCATATATTATTTGGCATCATATACGCTATGAAATTACAATCATAAAAGATAAAGGGGATGTTTCATTATCCAAATAATTTAATGTTACAAGTTCATAATGAACTGTGAAAGGTAAATTACATTAATTACTTCCCTCAAGGGGCCTAATTCGGTAGGTACGGGTTTGGCTCACCCGGGGTCCCGAGCCAACAGTCTCCCTCGTGTGGGCTCCTCTTCGTGGTTGAGGGAGACGGTCAACAGGCCCACCCACGTGTAGGCCGTGCGTGGAGACCCGTGGAGAAGGTTTTTAGATTCTTTTCTAGTTTAGAGTTTAGGATTTAGTGAACGAAATTTTTAGTAGGCCTTGATTGTTGTTTTTCATGTACGTGTATTTTTAATAGGTTTTGTTACACTTGTATAGTTTTTAGAAAGTTTTATATCTGGCTTTTGCCATGACTAGTTTTTTAAAGGGCAATGATGACCGCCGTAGTTGAGCGCCCTTATATATATATATATATATATATATATATATATATATATATATATATATATATATATCATTATATCATTACACATTAATTAGTTCATTAATAGAACTGGAAAAGCTAATCGTGCATCACCGGGTAAGTCAGCTAGTGTTTCATAAAGAGGAAGTTAATATCTCCGCCTACAACACATGCCTCGATTCCTCTCAAAATATTCATTGCACAAACGATCCACAAGTTCACTGCCGTGTCCCACAAATCTAGTTTGTTCTCTCTGGGACTACAGCAAGTTTTGTTTCTAAATCACGTGTATCCATTTGCTGCAAATCAGTTTTATTTGCCATCATATTAAACTTCTTCGTGAATACATAACTTAATTTTTACTAAATGGTAACCGACACAGAGGTTCTGGTTCTCAAACATGGCATTAAAGTGACTATTTCACATTCCGTACAACAAAAATATTTGTTAGGCAAAAGATTTCAACTCATTTCGATAATTGGTCCCATTGCAGATACGCGAAGAGCTCCACAGAAATGGATATGGTAAGACTGTACTCTCTAGAGGATCTTAATAATCTGCCCAAAACAAAATGGAACATAAAACAGCCTTTGGAAACAGAGGACAGAGAAGATGCTTTGAAAACAGGTGAGTTCTAGAAATGCTGGCTTTATTTCTATATTATTCCGCATAAGCTACTAACACTTCTGCTAAGAGGACATCAAGTGTGTGTGTGGCAGTCTATTTTTTCAAAACAACACAGAACAAAATTCCGATTTGTTCCTTCACATTACTTAAATATATGCCGGTTTCCTACAAACTAAGCCTTAAGACACTAATAGAAAGTAGCAGTTCGTCATTTAGCTGAAGTCAAAATGGTAGACTAAGGAGACAAAAGTAGTGCCTGACAATAATGTGTAAAATCTGAACACCTGGTGATAAAAGTGTTAATTTTTTGGTGAAAAACGGGGATTTGGTAACAGCAATTTACTGAATGGCATTCTTGCTATCAAACGGTATTTACAGCAGAACCAATGGAGATTAAAGAATTATACATCAAAGGTAACAATTCGCAGTGCTGAAGCACGCTCTTTTCTGTTTTATAAATTACACCGTGGTAATTTTAAAAGGCCATGTAAATAACAATCCATTGTTGTAAGTATAACAAACTGAGTACGACCAATAATGAACACTTGATACTTGGAAAACACCTGTGTAACTAATGGAACGCATCCTTGAATTGAACGTGCTGAGAGCCAACAAGCTCGGTAATCAGTACTGCGCATACGTAGAACCTTTCCCTCTTGCCTCCCTGATCTCTTAAGTTCCCTAGATTTTCGCACAAATGCGTGCTGCATGTAGGTGTAGCGCGGTGATCATTCGCTGCACGGTGAAGCAGGGACAACAACACAGTTGTAGCTGTAGAACTTGAATACGCATTGAAAATAATTTAACAATCTATCATTGCATTATATTTTAGTTGTACAAACTAATTCCATCCTTCTTACGTAAACAGATCCAATACCTAATAGTTACTAAATCGCAGAGCAGTTTGATTGTGATGCACTTATGTTGGCACGATACTGCATTCCGGCGACCATAAGGAGAATGCCCCCGTAACAAGTGCATGTGGTTCGCATGCTCGCATTGTATCCAAGTAACGTTATATAAAGGCTGATATCAGTTTATTTATGTTGTGTGTGAGTGTGAAACATATTATACACTCATTTTATTCACTGTATGGGTAACGAAAACTTTAACCAATAAATAATGAACACGTTTAATGAACTTCTGAAAACTCCCTTTTTAAGGTGAGCATTAGAAGAAAGCGTTGGTATAAAAATATTAGGGCGACCAGAGTAGTACGGACGCCTCTGGAGCCAGACGTTCAAAGTCCAATCCTGGCGCCAGTGAAAGGTGAAAGGTTAAGAGGTGTTGAACTTTGAGGTCGACATTGGCGCCAGTAATTGACTTTGAAGGTAAATTTCTGACGTCAATGTCGACCTCGACTTCTGAACCTTTGTGCTTTTCTTTTCTTTGTGGCGCCAGGATCGGACGAACCCGTCCGGCTCCAGAGGGGCACAGTTTTTTACCTTTATTTGTGCAATCACTTACATCATTTCATCATCATCTTGTATACAGAAGTGGCAATCGGATATATAAGGTGGAATTCCGTCTATGTGAGTTTCGTAGGTAGGTAGATTGAAGTGTTTGGTGCAGCGACGATATTTGGCAAACGCCTGTTGGCACTCTTCACTTAAATTTTCCCATACGCAGTCCACGTCACGAGGAGGAAATCGTTGCAGGAATAATGGCAGCGAAGCTAATAGACGTCATTGTACCGGTGTTAGCTGGGATAAACTTTCAAATTCGGATAGATATTTGTGCAGAACCAGGTCGATTTGTTCAGTCATACTTTGTTTGGTATCTAGAAGAAATAGAGTTATACAAAATAGATAAGACCTAGGATAAAGTAGATGGCGGACTAGACAGAAAAAAGTAAATTGGGTGTGTAGTGTTGATAATGTATATACCTTTAGGTATGTTTTATTTTAGTTTGCTGCGGCTATTGCGATGCACTACTACAACAAAGTGAGTGTAAGTTTTACTGCTGTACTGTGTGAAAGCTAACAGGATAAAAAGCAAAATGTGCTTAAATAAAAATTTAAAAAAAAAGAAAGTTTAATTACACAATTTTTATAAAGAATGCGTGCCATTTTTACGTACCTTTATGTGTTGAGAGCAATTTATGAACTGGATGAGCAGAGACGTTGCACTGGTTATTTTACTGCAGCTGATTACGATGTGAGCAGGACGAACTCGAACTTTATACTGACTGGAGGTTGTTATTGCCAGAAACCTTTAATAGGTTACAACATGCATTAAACACGTGATTGGATGGCGTGTATCACGTGATGTAATGCGTTGCATAAACAATCTTATACAGTTTCTAACGCCATATTTTAATCATGTGATTGGATAGTGATTATTATGTGATTGAATAGTGATTGTCATGTGATGCAATGCGTTGCATGAACAATGTTTTACAGCTGTTGACGTCATATTTTAATCACGTGATGTATATATGAGGTATATATATGTTTACCTGGTAGGTGTATTTTATTATGTGGTGATAATGTTTGCAGTAGCGGTACTGAGTTTTATTGCTGCACTAACGTGCTGAAACTAGTTGTGTAACTTTTGGAAAATGTGGATTTACTATTGACGATGCTACAGGACATTTGCAAAATGCAACTATATGTGAGGAAAATCATGAATTATTTTCTAATTGCTCGTGTATTTATAAACGAGATAGTAAATGTCGGTTTGAGGGTTCTTTAATGAATATTGAGAACTTAAATAACGTGTATACTTGCGTGAAACCTATAACAAAATGTCTTTATGGATGTCGTTGCGGTAAATTGTTTTATGGAGATTTACATATAGGAAATGTGCAATCCGATGAGGGTTTTGTAGTAAATGAGGTTTGTGAATGTGAGCAAAACTTTATGTATAATACAATAGGTTGTAACTTTACTGGCGCACCTGTTAAAATGTTAACTAACGGTAATCATTCAATATTAGTAGAAATGATGGACTGTAGGAAATTGTTAGATAAATACGATTTGCCGGTTGGTTTAAAGAGTTGATGATGCTATACAGCGTAATTGACGACATGAACTCCTATTTTTTCAAATAGTTATATTTATGTGTTTGGAAAGTGTAGAGAAGTTGAGTGGAGTTTAAGCATAGGCGGGAAACAGGTTTCAGGTAGAATTAAGCGCGGAGCTTCTTGGTCAGCGGAAGGTTCCTTAAACATTAGATCTGAATGTGGCGCCAGTGTAACAGAAACTGGACGTGCGCCAGTAAATAGTTTGCGAAAGGTCGTAGCGGAAAAATGTAAAGCAGCTATTCAAAAAGATAAGTGGAAGTCTGAACGAGAATGTAATAAGAAAGTTGCGGATTTAAATGATGAATTAGATACTGCTTTAGCAGATAACGGTAATCTTAGGGAAAGCTTTGGCTGTTAGACAACATAATTGAACACAACATCAAACTATAGTTAATAAGATAAATGCTAACGTGAATAATATGCACGAAGAGGTTATTGGATGAATAACTTTAATTTCTTATCTGACCAATTCTAATGTATGTGCTGGTAAGACTAAAAAATTACAAGAGGAATAGTATCTTAATCTCGACGACGATTTAGACTTAGCAAGTCAGGACTATCAAGAAGGAATTAAGGATGATTAATGACTTTGCATATTCAAAAAATAGGTAAAACGTTAACATATGTTTCTTTTTTCACTTATATGCAGGTCTATTTTATCTCTTTTGTTAGTACTATAAAATTTTATTGAATGTATTTTTAAACAGGTTAATAATGATGAACTCACTAAGTACTTTTACTTAATTACTATGTTAATTATTATTACTGACACTGCATGTACTAAATTTTAAATATTAACGCCCCGAATAGCAAAATATAATTCTATTATTATTAGGCTACATAATACTTTTGTTAGGACTATACAATTTTAATGAATATATTTGTAAACAGGTTAATAATGATGAACTCACTAAGTACTTTTATTTAATTACTAAAACCATGGACATATTATTATTGACACTGCGTGTATTACATTTTTATATCAACGCCCCGAATAGTGCAATATATTTTTATTATTAGGGTACATAATACTTTTGTTTGTACTATACAGTTACTATGTTAATTATTACTGACACTGAGTGTGCTAAATTTTTATACTAACGCCCTGAATAGTATAATACAATTGTATTAGTATTATTATATGCATTATTACTTAATTTAAGTGAGCTAACCTTAACATTAGCTTTAAAATTATTTTAACACATATATACATATATACATATTAGCACTGGGAGCGAAGCATACATGTCAAAAAATTCGTATTGAAATTATGAGGTTATATTTAATGGATATCCACAAAACGCGTCGGATTTTCCGTCGTTGTCGTCATCATTGTCATCATTATTGTTATTTTCACTATCGTCACTCTCGTCATTTTGGTTGTAAATATTGTCATTCTCGTCACTTTGATTGTCGTCAATATCGTCATTCTCGTTATTTTGATTGTCGTCAATATCGTCATTCTCGTCCTTTTGATTGTATTCAATATCACCATTCTCATTATTTGCATTGTAATGGTCATTGTCATCCCATAAAAATATTGTTTCTTCGTCTTCAATGTCAATTTGTCTATTTAAAGTGTTAGTTACCTGCTGTCGTTCTGATGTTTCTGCCTCTTGAAAGAGGCGGCGGAACGCCAAATCTTAAAATGGCTGATCTTCAGTTTGAACCGCCTTGCTGATCCTGTCTCATTTACAAGGCTTTGCGCTGCAAATGGCACTTCCCACATAAGCAGGCAGTTGCTGGCGTTCTCTCATAGCGGATAGGTGCTGGGGCTCGCCTCCATTGGTTGCTGCCAGGTGCTGGGGCTCGCCTACCTCGGTTGCTGCCAGGTGCTGGGGCTCGCCTACCTCGGTTGGTGCCAGATGCTGGGGCTTGCCTACCTTGGTTGCTGGCAGGTGCTGGGGCTCGCCTACCTCGGTTGCTGGCAGGTGCTGGGGCATGCCTCCATCGGTTATTTCCAGGTGCTGGGGGTGGCCTCCATCGGTTACTGCCAGGTGCTGGAGCTCGCCTCCATCGGTTGCTGCCAGGTGCTGGAGCTCGCCTCCATCGGTTGCTGCCAGGTGCTGGGGCTCGCCTCCATCGGTTGCTGCCAGGTGCTGGGGCTCGCCTCCATCGGTTGCTGCCAGGTGCTGGGGCTCGCCTACCTCGGTTGCTGCCAGGTGCTGCGGCTCGCCTACCTCGGTTGCTGCCAGGTGCTGCGGCTCGCCTACCTCGGTTGTTGCCAGGTGCCAGGTGCTGGGGCTGACCTTCCGCACCCTTGTCAACCCAGTTTTCCGTACACCGAGTACAGGTGGCTTTTTTGTGGCTAGTGGCAGGTTGCACCGGCATATTTATGTTTAAACCAATCTGGCAACCTGGTTCCCGCTCCAGCATTGTTTTCTGAACAGTTTTTAAGAATTGCTGGGTGATCGGTATCAGGTCAGGTATTGGCGGTAATTCCACTTTAGAATTTTTACTTAAATCTAATGGTTCATCAGTCCCGCCACGTTTTAATGAAAGATTTAAAGGTGTGTTACCTGCATATGCTGATCAACGGTAGGCGAAGTTCCAGAAGATGTTGCTGCTGTTGCTGTTATTGATGCTCAAATGTCGCTTTTGGACACTGTAATTACCACTTATAGTATGCCAGTAGATGATTGCGAGCTGGTATATATATTCCAAAATAGCGTGTTTTAAACGCGTGCACAAACGATATTTGTGTCACAACTAACATTGATCTATAACCTTTAACTTTCATTGAACTATATGTGCGTCAATCCAGTCACCCGGAATACCTTTTGCAGTAGAGCGAAACGAATTGCAATCACCCTAATAACTTTTGCACTAGAGCGCAACGTCACCCGGAATAACTTTTCCAGTCAAGCAAAAGAAGTTGCGGTCTTCCGTAATAACCTTTAATCTTTCTTGGCCTTCAAGCTGGTGATGCAACATTTTATGAAGCACAATGCTGCCCAGTAACATACAGGAACTGAAAAAGAAAGCATACATCTTCTGCTTCGAATCTTGGTAAGTCGCAATTATGGCATTTACTTTTGTTAGAACACGAACTAGAACTTCACCTAGATTTTATTCAGGATATACTGAAACTGAAGTGCAAGTTGACCCTAGTGACGATGAAATAGACTTAATGGAATGGTTTCATTGGGTTTTTACGCAATATTTAGACTTCGTAGATGAAAGATTGCTAAATTATCAACCAAGTTATTTTGGCATGTCCATAGCAAATTCAGCTTATCCAAATAGAAATTTTAATATCAGCCTTAGACGTTTTGATCAGTTATCTATAGAAGTTATTTTAAATTCAATTGAACGCGTTTTGCAAAGTAATGAAGATTTTTCTTAAACGGTACTTTAACATTTACTTGCGTATATACACAAATACTAGAAGGAGATTGTTTTAATGAATGTGAACTATGTTTCAAAAATAAAGGTATTATTGTTATTAAAATAATGATGCACTTTGTTTACCTGGAGCTATGGCTATGTGCATAGCAAAGGTTATTAACGATTCAGTGTTAAACAAACTGAAAGTGTGCAACATCGTAAAGCATTACTATTATCTCAATTGGTTGACAAAAGTGAGAATTATAGTGTAGAGGATGTAAAGCATTTTGAAATAGTCTTAAAAGATTATTGTTTCACTGTTTTGATGGTCACAATGGAAACAAAGTATTGTACAAATCAATAACTAACAGTGATAAATATATTGACTTAATAAATCACAATCACAATTTTAATTCTATTGTGGACTTACATAGAACATTTAAATGTAATTATTATTGTAGAAAGTACAACTTAGTTTCTTCAAATAAGAAAGAATTGCATCGTTGCAAATATAATTGTTCTAAATGTCATATCATGTGCTGCTTCTTTTGAAAATTATATGACTTGTTCTGAGTGTGAGTGTGTGTTGTTTAAGGGCCTAATCGTGATTTTAAAGGTGAAATATGCTATAACAATCATTTATTAAAAGGAAATTATTATTCGAAAGGAAAATGGGTATGTGACATAGAAAAAGTGTGTTTTAAGTGTAATAAAATGTATACCCTTAAACGTAGAACACTTGCCCATGTTTGTAACGAGATTTATTGTACTATCTGCAATACATATGTCGAACAAGATCACCGTTGTTACATGAAGCCATATCGTAATAAGCAATTAAGCAAAATGTTTTATTTATAGACTTTGAGTGCAAGCAAGAAAAACCATTTGAATCTCAAGAAAATGTATTTAAACATGAAGTTAATTTATGTGTTCTTTATCAAGCTTGTAATTATTGTATCGATATATGTGAAAAAATGCATAGATGCGAATATTGTGGAGTAAAGTAATGAATATTTCAAAATAATCCTGTACAGCAATTATTTAACTATATTGCTTTACCTCGTGCTATCTTTAAGCACTTAACAGTTGTTGATCATAATTTAAAGTCATATGACGGTCATTTCTTGCTTAGATATATGGTAGGCACTGTCAAATGGACTCCAGAATTAATAATGAATGGTAATCGAATATATAAAATAAAGTATCGAAATGTAACATTTCTAGATTCATTGAATTTTATTCCATTTTCTCTTGCAAAATTTTCAAAAACATTTGGTTTAAAAGAAAATAAAGGATTTTTCCTTATTTATTTAATACAAGTGAAAATCAGAACTATATCGGAAATATACCCGATAAAAAGCATTATTGTCCAGAAAAAATGTCTGTAGGGGAAAGACAATTATTTGAGCAGTGGCACGCTGAAAAAGTGATTTATAATTATGTCTTTAGTATGAAAAAAGAAATTGTTAAATATTGCCAAAACGATGTTCAAGTATTATGCTTTGGTGTGTCTAAATTTAGAAAGGAATTTACATAGGAAAACAAAATCGATCCTTTTAGAGAATGCGTAACAATTGCAAATGCTTGTATGAATGTATACAGACATCACTTCATGCCTAAAGATACAATTTCCATAATTCCTCTTGGTGGTTACCGTTTAGCTGATAAACAATCTCTAAAGTTTTAATATGGTTAACTTGGTTAGGGAGAACACAAAATGTAAGGATTCAACATGCTCTTAACGGTCGCGAAGTAAAATTTGTCAATCATAAAGTGGACGGATATAGAGAAGATGATCAACATGAATATGTGTATATGTTTCAAGGCTGTTACTTTCATTGATGTAAAGTCTGTTTTCCCAACAGATCGGCCGTGCTTTATAACACTGGAAATGAAACCATGAATTCAAGATACGAATCTACTGAAAGGGTACTTACTAATATACAAAATGCCGGTTATGAAGTTATTGAAATGTGGGACTGTGACTTTAATCATCTAATTAAGAGAAATACTGATCTGGAAATTTTTTTAAAAATTTTTAAAGTTCCACAACCTCTTGAACAAATGCATTTTTTGGGCGACGTACAAATTGTACTAAATTATATTATGAAACCGAAGATGAAGATGAAAAATATTGTTATTACGATGTTTGTAGTTTATATCTTTTTGTAAATAAGACAAAAGCGTACCCGGTAGGACATCCAAAAATATATATTAAAGACTTTCCAGACTTGAATAACATAAAAGGAGTTTTAATTAAGTGTAAAATATTACCACCTGTAAATCTTTATCATGCAGTTTTACCTGTTCGAATTAACGCAAAATTAATGTTCCCGTTATGTAATTGTTGTGCACAATTAGAAAATCAAGAAGATTGTAATCATTCTGATGATGAAAGAAGTATTTTGCGAACGTGGGTTATTCATGAAGTAAAAGTAGCTCTTCAAGAAGGCTACATTATTCTAGAAATATACGAAATATGGGAGTATGAAATGGCACAATGTAATTCGAAAACAGGAGAAAAAGGTTTATTTGAAAATTATGTAAACCAATTTTTAAAAATCAAGACGGAAGCTACAGGCTTTCCTTCTTATTGCAATTCAGTTGATGATAAACTTAAGTTTATTAATGATTTTGAAATAAAAGAAGGTATTAAATTAGATTATAATAACATGTTTCCAAATCCAGGTAAACGTGAAATGGCTAATCTTATGCTTAATTTATTTTGGGGAAAATACGTTCAAAGAGATAGTTTACCTACTTGCGAATTAGTACGTAATTACTCACCTTTATTGGAATTATTAAACAATCCCAGTATCGAGGTACAAACCTATCTTCCTGCAACTGATATCATATATGTCGTATGGAAATACGTAAAAATAAGTCCAAAATTAAATCCAACAACGAATGTAGTTATAGCTGCATATACCACAGCGCACGCACGATTAGAACTTTATTACCTAAAACAATTAAACAAACGAGTTCTGTATTTTGATACTGATTCTATTATTGCTACTTGGAAACCTAACCAGTGGATACCAAAAACAGGTCCCTTTTAGGGTGTATGACTAATGAACTAGAAAAGTATGGACAATATGCTTTCATCGATCAGTTTTTATCAACCGGCCCTAAGAGTTATGGTTATAGAATTAAATATGGTGAGCATACAAACGACATGTGCAAAATTAAAAGAATTACATTAAATTGTACAAAAATAAATAAAGTAAATACAGAAGTAATGCGAGATATTGTCTTAAAAATAATACGTTGTCTATTAATCTTAGTAATACTCAAATTACTAGAAAAGCATTGTGGATAATAGTTACACAACCTGTAACAACATAGAACAGCCATTTAATTATTCACCTGATGCTCAAAATGCATGGTTTGAAGAATCTCTTTGGGAAAAGGATACAGCAGGCGCTTTCGAACTTTTTGAAAACAATGCTGGGTTAAAATGGTGTTTTGACCATACCAAAGCAAGCAAATAATTTGAATTAATGGGTCCGTTATCGTGTTCGCTATTTTCTCAAGATAAATCCATTCCCAATAATATAGATATGACAGTAAAATTCACACCATCTGTACCAGAATTTCATCTCATATCTGTTGGAGGTCTTAAAGGAAAAACTATAATCACAAGTGCCACAGTTAACATGACGTGTATTTATCCTTCCGTTTCTATGCTTTTACCTCATCAAAATTTACTATGTACGGTTAATGGTAAAATAATATTAGATGAAGTTGATGTTCAACCTTTCAATATACCTAAGGGAACAATTTCTAAAACATTTCATGATATACTAGTTGGTAAAGCACCACGTAGGATTACAATAGGTTCTGTATCGGATTCCGCTTACAGTGGTAATTTTAAAAAAAAAAAATCCATATAAATTTCAACATTTAAACTTCAGCTTTTTCAACCTTTTGTAAATGAACAACCATTTCCAGTGCATCCGCTAACACCTGATTTTTTCAAATAACCAATATATAAAATGCTTTAACACCATTGCTAAACCTTTAGATCTAAACCCCGAAGATAAAGTCATACTATATCCAGAAATGATTATCCGAATTGATAAACATTTCTTATGTTTGATTTAACACCAGATAAAAGTGCCAGCGAAACCCACATTTCAGGTTTACACCACGGTAAAGTTTCCATTAACTTAAGTTTAGAAGAAGCAATGTCTATGATTGATTTATCTGAATATCAACGCATTTTAGAATTCGACGCCAACAGATCGATTTATGTGACATGAATACCGAGCAAATTCGAAAATACTTATCAAATAACATTCATACCAAACCATATTTCATAGGTGTTTTTGCATGTGATCAATTACCTAAATTTATTCATAAACACTTTCCAATTGCGATAGTAGCAAATACGGATCCTATCAGTAAATCAGGTAGACATTGGATCGGTATTTTTATTTCTAAGTATGGTAAAGGTGAATATTTCGATAGTTTCGGAATGCCTCCACTTTCAAATTATTTTATTCGATTTTTAAACAGTAATTGCGGTAATAATTGAAATTTTAATAAGCGTAGACTGCAAAGTTCGATCAGTTCCGTATGCGGACAATAGGCAATTGCGTACCTTACACATCGGTGTTGTAATTTACCTGTTCATAACTTTTACTCTAAATTTAGAATATCCGATTAAACTTAAAATGATAATATAATTTTTAAAACCTACAAATATGAATGATTTCTTAAAAAATGTATAAATGCATTAGTTCCTCAACAAACATGTACATCATTAATATAAGGTAAGTACATTGGTACTTTTAGCTCTAGTTGATATTTGGATACAAATTTGTTAACATGTCTACGGGAGCTCGATCTATTTATTTTAATTTTTTATAAACAATCAAACTGAATATATAATCAAAGAAGTATCTATAAGCACTCTAGATCGTGAAGTGCAGACTTGAATCTTTAAACCACCATTTGATCAACGTTTATTATCCGATAAGGTTAATTCAAATAATACTATTATTAGCTCAGAAATTCACGGATTAAAATGGACCGACGGAGACGTGGAGTACGAAGAGCTTTATTCTATACTCAAACGAAACGCTAATCTTTTCACCGTCATTTTTACCAAAGGAGAACGAAAGGAAAGAGCATCTTAGCAAACAGAACCGTGATTGATATACAAGAATTAGGATTTAATGACGAATCATTAACATCATTTTATACACCATCTTGCATGTATCCCTCTCATAGAATACAAGCTCTTCACTGTGCTCAAAGAAACGTGTTAAATCTTGCCAAGTGGTACGCTCATACTGTAGGTAAAAGAAACGCCTACCCGTGCGATCCACAACCGAACGATTCACGTCTGCCTCACGAACTAAAGCATGAGTCATCACTAAATTGCGCTCTTTACGATACTTTCATTAATCATTTGTTTTAGAACGCACCCTAGAGCTACCTGTCCCAGTAACAACGCGATCTCTCAACAGTGCAGTTCTTCGCTTCATGATGTTCACCTCGGAAGTAAGGTACGTATATAATTTCAAAAATTAGAAGTCAGATTGGCCAAGCTGTCAAAGGCGTTAGACTTAAGATCTAATTCTCCAAAAGAGAGCGCAGGTTCAAATCCCGCATCTGACAATTATTTTTTACTGTTTCTAGCATGGGTGAACCGGAATCGAAAAAATTAAAATCAACTGAAGACGGAAAGCAACCTCCATCCTTAATTGGTAAAAGAAGCAATGTGTGCTTTTTGGATCGCACACAAAAAATTTGTTTGTGTAGGATTTTCTTGTCAAGTTCCTTGCGAATTGTGCATTACCATCGCATAATGTGCTGAAGATCGTGGTATTGTTCTCACCAACTTGTCCGATTGGAAAAATATAATTAATTGCATTTCACTTATTAATAAAAATCCCAAAAAAGAATCCATCAAATGGAATTTAAATGTAAACGAAGAATTAAAGGTAGATGTTAAACACGTATTTGGCACTCCTAATTTAATAATAAAACAAAATCAAAGTGACGACTCAGTTACTATATCTCTAGTTCAAGAAGAATGGAAAACTTTAATTAAACTCCACCCAATTATTAAAGATATTTTTATCACTGGACAAAGGAAGTCGTTGAACTTATTAATTTAATTATTGCTTACAACAAATATTTGCATAACGTAGAACGTAATGAAGAAGCCATGTCATATTCCGGATTCACAGAATATATTTTAGGCGCCACTCCGAAAGATTATTATGAAATTCGTCTCTGTCTGCACAATCAACTAGCAGCAGCATACCGTCACACGTTAAAAGCGTGATGACATCATGCTTGTTACTCAACACAGTCACGTAGCAAGCATATACAATCATGCGCACAACACGTGCTAATCTGTCATTGCATCAGCTGAACTTAGCACATAATCAGGCGCACCAAGCATGCCAATGACGTATGCATTACATAAACTTCACGTGACACAAACATGCGTTTACGAACACAAGATAATGGGTATATAATGAACATAACGCTTGCTTCAAGCACAGTGCTGCTTATACTTCATCCTGTGCTACACACACCAGCATCAACAATGGCTTCCGAAACACCGTCGCAGCGATAACGCCATCGGCAATGGTTCTATCTTGGGTTCCAAACCTATAACGGCAAATGAACTAATTGAAGGTAAGCCACACCTCCTCCAGAACATTAGTGCTATTAAAACCAAATGGGGAAGAAAAGCTCTGGTTACAATTTAAGATAGGGAGTTAATGCTTCCACAAGGATTTGAAAGACTAAGTGCATCAGAATTACGACTCATTAATAGTCAAAAATTTTTACCTAATATACAACGGGGAAGAAGAACTTTCAAACAATAAGACTAGACACCTATATAGTTTCCAGATGGCAACGAATAACAAAATAAAAGCAGCAAAATAATGTAGTTGTTACGTCAGCACTAACATATATAGCACCACTAATCTTTCTTGTATCAGTGCCAAAGTTGTCCTGCCCACATATGCCGTGCAGGCATAATCTCATGGAATGGCAATGCTCAAAGTGTTATCATGGTCCAGCACAGTGCATCAGCTCCGGCGGTTACCTGGAAGAAGCTCTGTTAAGAAGATTTAACGACCATGCAGAGAACGAAAGCAGTCATTCCACAACAAGCAACAGCGTCTACAACATGGATCTCGTTACAGAGCCGATAGACGTGGGGCATAAAGTTTGGTCTCGGCTGATATTCAACACAACATCCCTGGTCAATGCCGATGGAAAGTGGGTGGACCATTGCTTCAAACTTGTCTCCACCGAGATACAATACCACGACGCAACGCTAAAAAGAGTAATTGTAAAGCTCAAATCACCGTCGTCTTCCTCAGTTGATGATGACGTTATAAACATCAACTTTAAAAGTTTTCTGGTAGACCCAGATTTTAGAGATTTAGCACGATTAACCATCACCGTGTGTAACGCAAAAGTGCCTAGTTTGGACCAGTGCATCTCCGAGCGCGGCTGCTGCAACGTGCTTCATTGGAACAACGATGGGCATAGTGAGCTCCTGGTGGGCGCTTTGTTTGTGCCAAAATTTCAACAAGATGTGAGTAAAAACTTTTGCCATCTTACATTTAAGCGCACCACCAAAAACGTATCTAAAAACTTTACTCCATTGTGTTTAACGATACCGACAGTGAAAGTGAAACCGAATTTGAATTTAACACCATCAACGAGAAAACAGACGAAACTAATAGTAATCTAGACGCTTCGAGCAGCAGCAACACAAACAACTCTGCAAGAGGCAGTACCGGCAATGAGGCAGACATCGATCCCGTCATCCCAAATGAAAAAGAAGTGGTCACTATTATAAAAATTATCATATAAAAATCTAACAAAAAATTGTTATAAATACAGCTCTATTTTAATGTAATACTAACTCAATTTCTTTAAAGCAAATAATATCTTGTAAGGTGTAAATTGTTTAACATGGGTGCTCTATATTCATTTTTTAAAAAAGTACGCTTGGTAGTTAAAATTGTATACGTCATTAACATTCTTTGTTTAAGTCAGTTATTATTTCAAATGTATAAATTAATGTTAAAAATACATATCATACTGTGTTACTATGTATATTTATCCATTGTACTAATTGTAATGTAAAAAATAAATAAAATAACGTGCCCCTCTGGAGCCGGACGGGTTTGTCCGATCCTGGTGCCACAAAAAAAGGAAAGGCACAGAGGTTCAGAGGTTGACCTCGACATTGACGTCAGAAATTTACCTTCAAGGTCAACTACTGGCGCCAATGTCGACCTCAAAGTTCAACACCTCTTAACCTTTCACCTTTCACTGGCGCCAGGATTGCACTTTGACCGTCTGGCTCCAGAGGGGTGCGTACTTCTGACCAGTTTCCGATCTAAAAATTGAGCAAAAAGTGAAAGCAAGTAGAAATTAGGTTTATACCATGAGGAAACATCGGCGCATGGATTTCACTTTTCGATACTAGGTGAGTAGCATGGACATTTTTCCCACAGCTCGATTGCATGCTTATATCTACTATGAAATAACTGTAACTCATTTTCTATAGCTTCATGGAATTCCCTCACTTCTGTTAGTTTTGGACTTGTAGGTATGAACGCTTTTTTATTACTATCCATCGATCAGCAAATATGCTTTACATATGTTTCTTATTGAGACACTTAGTAACAGTACACATAACAATTGAGTTAGCCGTGAACGACTCCTCTAGCTAAATATGACAGGATCACTATAACACAAATTGAGGACTTAAAGTTTGATAGCTATCACTCGTTTGGGTCGTCTGTACTGGAGAGGTCACTCAGGAGTAGATCTTGTGGAAGTCTGCGCTTGAGACGAGTTGGTTGGCGAGTGCGAGCGCCGAGATTGTACGTAACAGCTCCAGGGACCTCCTGGAGATGGTAAAAGGAAGGTCGTCCCAGCCAGCGGATGTACTTGTGAACTGGTAGAAGACCAAAGTCGTGATGAAGTTGTTGGTTTCTGATGAACCATGGAGCATTTGTAGCTGTACGGAGCACCCTGTTTTTAATACCTGCAGTCGGCGGAGATTAGTCTTGCTGGTGCCACCCCCTACTGGAGCTGCATAGGTAAAAATGGGACGGACTAGAGATTTGTAAAGAAGAAGGGAGGATTCATAACCAAGTGATTTTCGCCTGTTGAGTAAAGCGTACAGTTTTGAGAGCCGTACAGACGCAAGTGTAACAGACCGACAGATGTGAGCTTTCCAACTTAGTCGAGTGTCCAGTAGCACCCCAAGATACTTCACTGGCGCACTGGTTGGTAACAGGTATGAACACTAAGACTACTCGGTATTCCAGCCTTAGGCTAATTGCACTCTTCTTAATGCAGCTTTTATAAAGGATATGCCATATTTTCACCATGCTCAGGGCTAGCCTTCAATAACCAATTAATAAATTGAAGTTTTATGGCACGCAACTGCGTAGATAATTAGTGAAATGACAACACCATAATAATCCAAGATTTAACATTAATTCTTTCTGAAATATACAAAAACGAGGTAAAAGTCTGTCATAGTGACGATAACGCAAATAAAACTAATATACATAAGGAAGGCAACTGTGCGGAGAATTTTGCATAGTTACTGCATGTAAAAGAACTAAAGTAGCCAAAAAGCTTTCAAACACAAAAATAATTTAAAATTGTAGAATTGCAGGAATATCCTCCCCTAAATCTAACCGAATAAAACTTCGAAGAGCGTTCAAATAAACTGGTGAATGGAGTTACGTTCATCTCAAAGGTTACCTATAAAGGAGCATGTTCATTCTCCAACACATTTCTATGATAGTACATCTATGCCCGATTTCACCAACAGATGTTAAGACTTAACATGGAGGTTAGTCTGTTTAGCAATAGTTATAACAACAATTGCATTTCACCAAAAATGTTAGCTTAACACTCGTATTAAATCTCTTGTTAACCTAACATGCCATATTTCTATTGTTAAGTCGTTAACAATTGTAAAATTGCCAAGAATCAATATGGCGGGCGTGAGCGCAGCTGTTGATGTAAATTTGCTGTAGTTAGCTCATCTATATAAATGGCATTCGTAATAGAGTAGGCCTATGAGGAGAAATGATATTGAGGAACTATCAGAAGAAGATTTTCTACAGAGGTATAGACTGTCGAAACAAGTTCCGAAGGTTACTGAAGAAGTGCAGGAGAGGTTATAGCATTCATCGAACAGGAATACACCGATCTCGCTTTTGCTTCAAATATTAATAACTTTGCGATGTTATAATTCTCTGAATTCTGAGGATAACACACTGTTTATCTCCCGTCTTGAAACGTTCAATCACTCGTCAGTTCTGTCCATCTTTACGTCTTGTTTTAAATTTACGTAATATTGACGAAGTTGCATTCGAATTAGATTAATTTCCAAACTTTACTCACGTCACATCTTTCTCTTTTACATTTACCGCATCCATATTCTTACTTTCCACAATATCCTTATATTTAGTTACTAATTGAACTAACAAGTCTTTTTCGATTGATGACAAATTTGTTCCACGGCTTCTCTTGTGAGTTTGTTCACCCGCCATTTTTCAGCTGTGTGTAAACGAAAATAAAAGCAAAAGCGCATGGCAGGACGTTCAGAAAATAATACGATTCATGTACAGCCTTCTATATCTGTAATATTTACAAGTCTGTCGTCGTTGACACATATTTGTTAATATTTTCAGAAAACAAGTTGGTGATAGGCAAGAATTTTAATGCCCGCCTCGGTAGCGTAGATGGTAGCATATCTGCCTCACGTTCAAGAGGTCCCGAGTTCGAATCTCGGTCAGGGTGAGTTACCTGGATAAGGATTTTTCCCGGACTTTCCCTTATCCTAAAAGACGAATGTCGGATAACTCTAAGCTCCATGTACCCTGAGCTCGTTTAAGCATTATTTCACCCATTGCATTCCTCGTCCAATGTGACAACGTTGGAGGATATAAATAAATTTAACACTTTTGTTAATGCTGTGACAGTTGTTACGTTACATTCGTTAACGTTGAGTTTAACATCTGCTGTGAAATCGGACATTAGTGATAAAGCAATATACAAGCGACGACAGTTAAACAGGCAAAAGGGAGTGTTTTAGTTTCCCGTAATGTTTTCCGGAAGTGCGGTTCATTTCTCATGTCACCATTATAGAATTGCTCGACGGAGGAATTTAGAATCACCAATAGTAACCCTGGAAGTAAAATACGAATTGATTAATATGAATAGTCCTATCTAAGTCTAACTAAAGATGAAAAGAGGAAAGCATGGAAGGCTTTGTAGAAGTGTAGTCAATTAGCAGTGTAACTTCTAATACGAGGGCTGTTCAATAAAGAATAATCATTATTTTTTATGGACATAATTTTTTCACTAAAATTCATCCTTATTATATTCTGTTAGCTTAATGTGGAACAAACACGCCGTAGTAATTTCATTATTGGTACTCCTGGTTCCCGCCTGTGAGAACCAGGCAAGTTCAGACATGTTCAGTATCGCCTACCACTGCAAAAGTGGTAACACGCGAGGAACAATATGCGGCTTTGAAATTCTGCTTTCGTCTCAAAAAATCTTCAGTTCAGGCCTATACAATGTTACAGGAGGCCTATGGAGGCCTGCGGCACAACTTGAAGGTGGTTTAAAATGTTTAAAGAGGGGAGACAATCAATTTCAAAGGAAGGTGGGCCCGGTGCTCCAGTTACAGCTCTTACAGATGAAAACATCAACACTGCTGCTGCCATTGTGAGAGAGGATCGACGAATTACCTTAAGATCACTTTCTGAAACACTGAAAATTTCATTGGGTGCCACCCGCACGTTGGTGACAGAAACATTACACATGAGACGTGTTTCTGCGCGATGCGTTCCAAGACTGTTGATTCCCGAACAAAAGGACATTCGCATGCAGGTCTGCATGCAGTTAAGGTTGATGATAGAGGAAGATCCGGAGTTTCTTTCAAACGTAATCACTGCTGATGAAACTTAGCTACGTCACTTTGATCCTGAGAGCAAACAGCAAAGCTCAGTGTGGAAATATCCTTCATCAACCCCCAAAACAGCAAAAGTGGTTGCTTCTGCTGGGAAAGTTATGGTCATCTCATTCTTTGATATTCGTGGAATGGTTCATCAGCATGTTGTACCTGCATACGCATTAGGAACTGGACAATACTACAGGGATGTCCTGAAAACATTGCAAGTCCATATCAGGTGCAAAAGACCATATTTTTGTGAAGCAGGCTGGATACTGCACCACGATAATGCCTGGCCGCATATTGCCAATGCTGTTGCTGAATATCTTGCAAAAATCAACGTGAAGTGCATCCCTCACCCTCCCTATAGTCCGAATTTAGCCGCATGTGACTTTTATCTATTCCCTAACGTGAAGAAACGCCTTCGTGGGAGGCATTATCTATCATCAGAAGCAGTGGTGAAGGCTGCGGAGGCGATTTTGAAGGATCTCTCAAAAAATGGTTTCCAGCATGTCTTTGAAGACTAGAAGATACGCTGGGACAAGTGATTCGCATTCAAGGGATACTATTTTGAGAAGGGCCATCAAAATTATGAGGATGAGTAAAGGTACGTTGTCAAAAAAAAAAAATTGTGATCGTTCTTTATTGAACAGCCCTTGTACGTATAAAATTTTCTCGTGGGAAATTAAAATACATATATGGTGTTACGTGTGCAGAGGCTGTTGACATTGTTTCGATATAAAAAATACGTCAAGAACTAAGGTTTTTGGAAAAATCGATAACAGAGGGTGACGATAAATTAAACAATAGTGATAGAATAGACAACCACAGCAAAGAGGCGACGCTGAATGCCGAACACTGCAGTACTCCTTTCTGTTTACTAAACATCCGGAAATAATGGAACCATAACGCACTTAAAGCACTAGTCCTTAATAAATTCCTGAAGGAAGATTTCCAACGACCCCAGAAACCAATGTGTCTCAGGTTATGTAGTGTGTCATCCTTCAACAGATGCCATGTCCTTATTGCAAGTCTAAAAGTTTCACCAAATCTTATATTTTGTCAGGAATCCGTGCGGAATAGGTGTCAGAATAATGTATTCATACGAAGTAGGGTACAAGCGAAAATCTCATATCACGTTCGCCAAAGTTCTCAGGGATTCACGCGTGGAAGTTAATTATGCATTCTAGAAGCTTGCCAGGACTACTACTGAGAAAGGTAGGAGGGTGCATGGAAGGCAATTACATTTATATCCGTAAAGGAAGGAAGGACAGATGAAAAAGAGAGACCCTGTAGAGATATTTAGTCAGCAACGACTTTAAACGGAGTGATAAAAGATTAAAGGAAATGGTTTATATATCATTCTAGGACTAAGACGGCTTCAACTGTTAGGTTTCTGTAGCACCATCACCGCCAACAGTATCTGAATAGATCAGGATCGAGAATAGGAGCAACGCGCTGGAAAATCTGGAGTAGTTTCCATCTTAAACGATTAGTATTTTTGTAGATGTCGGCGGTATAGCAGCCGAGGTTCAGCATTTTTCATCCTGTAAATAACGATACAAGCAGTTATATATTTGAAACAACCCAGATGTATTATTTTATCTTGACAAAAACCATGCGCGGTAGGGATGAGTAGCAACTGTGGTGGGGTTAGTGCACCTATCGCTACAATTTGTCACGCGCGTAAGATTACGAGAGGAGAGTGCGGTACACAAGCTGTCTAAAATCAAATCTCACTCTCGAAGCCAGTATTACAGTTCTTATAAACTAAGTTGTAATTCTTACTATGGTAGTAACCTCCACGCTTTTGTTGGATCTTAAATTAGTACATAGGCGTTTGGAACAAAACCCTGTTCTCCTCCAGCATGCATGATAACCAACTTTCGGTCTTTCAACGTCGCTGCAGAGTTCCTGTAACGAATTTCACTCCAGGCATATGGTCTAGTATGTGCTGAATTGATATAAGTTTCATCAATATAAACTATATAAGCTTCACTATGATATCCCTGAATATTTCGTAAATACTTAAGCCTTTTATGGTGCGATGTTAGATTAAAATTTGTCTGTCACGCTTAGTTTTTTTTTCGTATAAATCCTAACTTCAAAATACCTCTTCTTAATGTTCAGAAACTGCCGTGGAAGTCAGTAGAATTTTGAAGCTTCATAAGCACTTCATTCAGAGTTATTCTTTGTTTTTCTGTGTTTTAAAAATTATTTGCAGTTCGCCTTCTGAATTAAAACATCCAAATTAGATTCTGTGTATGTTATTAATCTTTGTTTACTGGGCATAGAGAATGACATTGTTCCACTAGACCCAATGGCTTTTCTTTCCTTAATAACTCTCAAACTGCTTTCAGACTCAATTGTTGCCTCAGATGCCCTTTCCCAGATTTTTATAGCAGACCCAGACCATCGTTCCTTTTCTATAAATCTAGAGACATTGGTTATTGCTTCTCGTGTTTTTAAATATAGCACCCTATTTCCTAATCTGCTGCTAGGAGACGTCATTTTTAAATGCTCGCTTGGAATCAGGAGACACGCACATTTTGAAACAAGCTGTGGTGTTCCCGTGTAGCTGTGCACTTGTTTACTTGCTCGCAACTGATACGCAACTGACCTACCCTCCCCTCCAGTTGCAACCGTTCTGAAGTCGACTCGTCTAGATACCACTGCGCATCGTTCTCCATCTGTGAAGATACAAAGGTTCATCTGTACGTCCTCGCGAAAGTCTCGCAACAAAGCCTGGAGCATTGAAGCATTGAAGCATCTTGTTTTCGTTCAGCCTGATGGCAGTGAACTGCCTCAGATATATAGCTGCGTGAAGTTTATGATGCCTTTATGATTCTCGACAGAATCTCATGGATATTCCGCAACTTTATATACCTCGCACATTCGCTCCCCATAATATGTAAGTTGAGCATACCGATTGTTCATGAGCTTAGGTATAAATTGTAAGCTGAGACTAAATCTAAGACAAGCAAATATTCCTGTTGGTAAGAACGGTGTTAATGAGTTGTAAAGCTAAGAGGATATTGATATATTAACCCTAAAAAGTTGAAGGCTGATAATGAAGATAAAAACGGTACTCGAACAAATGGGGGCGTGGTGGTGGTACGTCAAACTCGTACTTATTTATAAGATCAGAACGGAAATGAGCACACCCCCAATAGAATTAAATACCTTATCTACAGATGTGTTATAGCGCTATTTTTGAACTAATTACGTTGTGGGTGTTATTAAAGGAAGTATTTCGGCCACGCTGTAGTCGAGTGGTTAGACTACTGTACTTTCACTTAAACGGTCCGGTTTCGATCCCAGGCGAGTGAGATTTGTGGTGGACAAAGCGGCGTAGGGGCGGGTTTCCTCCGGGTGCTGCGGGTTTCCCCGCCATCTTCATTTCATGTATCATCAGTAGGGGTGGTGATTTTTCGCAAATGCTATATAGTGCGATAAAGTTCGAAATTGACTCAAAATGCTATATAAATGCGAAATCGAAGATTTTCTCAAGTAATCACTTTTCCCAATCCTCTTTCTCCTGGAAACGTTAACTGAAGAGCTGTGGAACTTTTGCAAGTTTAGAAAGATAAAAGTAAGTGACCACTTTCCTGGAATGTGGAAAGTAGCCCTTCCCGCTAAATAAGCTGTATTGCCCATATTAGGTATGTTTGGTACCTGAAGCGAGTTCAGTTGTTTCCCAAAAGAAATCCATCTTACCACGCGTCATGACTCTCAAAATTGTCTTCACAACCCAGTTAACGGAAAATCTCAATCCTTGGCTCTGAAAACCAATAACAACCCTAAATTTAAGGAAGTGATAAACACTTGTTAATTCCAATTAGATTTCTTAGTTGCCAAAGTTCCGATTTTCATTGCTCTGTTCGGTTTAGCTTTAATTCATTCTATGCATAGGTCACATCAATAAGTGCTAAGATGATGAGAGCGAAAATAACAAACAGCAGGCAGAGGCGGAAAATGTGACAAATGTCTTTCTCCAAGACGTTGGTAATCTTTTTAATCCTGTCACTGCTGGCAGAGAAACTTCAACACATTATACGATTTTAAGTGAAAGTAAAAATAAGATTCTATTTTTTGTGGTGCTAAAATGCATAGTTTTGCTGAGGGATATGCATATTCTCATTCACAACTGATACAAACAATGCAGAACAATAAAGATGTAGACTGCCTACAAATGCTGTTGGCTGTTAAGCTCAAATACCCAGAGTTTGTCCAAGCAGCTCTGCAATGTATGTGGGATCCTACCAACATCATAGATGCTGAAAGATATTTCAGTAAATATAATTTGATTGTGAGTGACAAGAGGACTCAAATGATAGAACAGAATGTTGAAATATGTTCAATGCTTTCGTTCAATATGATTACTTAATCATAAAATAGGGTAATCTAGTGTATTCTCCTTTTATTGTGTTAGTTTACATCAGTATGGATTTATCTTTTTTATGTTATGCAGTATGGTTTAGTCTGTATCAGATTGTTCCTATTTCTGCGTGTTGCTTTAACCTATATTAATGTGAAATAAATTGACACCTTATGTACTTTTAACTCGCCGTCATTAATAACCCTCCATAAATGTGTTTTAAATTTCATATAAATAATACTAATATTGATCATTTAACAAAATTAACTCAAACTTTTTTCAAAATGCTATAAAATGCTAAATTGAAAATTTATAAATGATACAAACTGCTAAATGTAAACATCAAAATGGTCAATTTCTGATTTCAAAATGCTAAATATCACTACCCCTAATCATCAGTGCTACCGCCTGCGCAGCTGTCAGTAGTAAAAGCGGGCGGTAAACACTGTGAAAGTGGGAAGTATTTCTCTAATTTATTATTAATTATAGAGAGGAATGACCACTAGATTACTGATTATTCACTTATTACAGGAAATACGATTCTACAGTTCACACAATTATACAGTGAAATCTATATAAGTAAAACTTCGGAATAAAGGCATTTGTACTGTTTGGCCTGTAGTCTACTAACCTTTACACTAATTCAGAAGGTCTAGGAAGCGGGTATTACTTTCATCCAGTTTATCCGATAGTCCTGAAATTGATCGGTGGAAGACATCAAAGGTCCGCCTGAGAATAATAAACAGACTGCTTGAACATCAGTGGATTCCAGAGAATTGAAACCTTTCTGATGGAAATCTGATGGAATCAATTGATCCATCGTTAGATTTAAAAATGTATCCAGAAACCATCGTGATACTTAAGAAACAAATTGCTGTTAGATCAAGAAGCACTATGCAACGTTTAAAATTCAGGAACAAGGAATATATTACGTAAAATATGAAGCTATTAACAGTGAAGCAAACAAATACGAGTATATACAATTAGTAATCGCTTAGCAATGGATAATCCTCTTTCATCTTTTTATGAATTTTTCGAAATACAAGTCACTAATGCATTCCCTTTAATTTTTATAGTTTTGTATAGATATGTTGATGATATTTTTGCTATTTTTCTGATAAACTCATAAACGATTCTTTAAAATTGCTAAATTTTCAAAATAAAGCTATAAAATTTACATTATAGACTGAAATTAATGGATTTATTCCTTATCTAGATCTAAAAATAACAATAAATAATAATAAATTAAACTGTGGTATTTATAGGAAGTCTACTCATATTGATAATTACATAAGAATAAACGTTTTAACCCTTTTTCACATAAATTTGCTGTCTTCAATAGTTTGATTTATAGACTAATAAATACACCCCTGAATAAAGATGAATTTAATAAAGAATATAAACATAATATTAATACTGCTTTCATTAATGGTTTTAATAAGAACTTTATAAATAAAAAAAATGAAAAATGTAAATATCAAAAAACTGTTAATGATATTTCTACCGTTAAAAAAATGACGATTATAATTTTTAAAAATTTACTTACCATCCTTGGGTTAATAAAAATTTTCAAAAAAAAGTTTAAAGAGTTCGTTATAACTTTAGTCCTCAAAATAAATATAGTATTAAAATTTTATTTCATTTCTCTAAAAAAGATAAAATTCCTAATAATAAAAAATCTGGTATTCATCAATTTAATTGTTTTGATTGATTGTGATATACTTTATATTGGAAAGACAAAACGTAATTTAGAAACCAAAACGAAAGAACATTTTCGTAACATTAAGTATAAATACACTGATAAATTGGCCGTAGTAGATCATTTTTGGTCATGTAACCATGAAATAAATCCAGAAGTTAAATTATTAAAACAATTAAATGGCCCAATAGATTTGATGGTTTGGGAAAATATATTTATTTTAAAAAATAAACATCGCGTAATGAAATACTAGAGTCGATTCTGTTTTTAAATTTGTTTTATTTTCAGATTTTGGTAGTACTAACAACAACATAACATCTAACGTTTGACGATGACGACAGTTTTGCTGGTTCCGGCTGAGGATGTGGAGGACTTTCCATGAAATCGCGATCCCTAACATTTCTTATAAGATAAGTGAAGTTCTAAATTGTTCTATTTGTACATAAACAAATAACATGTCCAAGTACTAACCAAATGTAATAGATGTAATCAACAAGGTGAGATAAAATTCGGCTGTCCACCTTTACCCAACTACAGGAATGTATTAAATTAGAAAATAAACATATCGTAGTTGGTTTCCTAACCTGTTTGCGATATCAGGTGCATCAAGTACGTGTACGTATTCTCTGTCTGAGCGCTGTAATTGCTGTGGCCTGTGGTTAGACGCCCCGAGACTCCAGTTAAACCACAGCAGTGTGTTACATCTGTTCCTCATTTCCTAATCTGTTCTGCTGCCTGAAATTAACAGTACATGGCGGTTAAATTCTTTGCATTTGAATGAACTTATCCCTCTTGAGATTACTAATCAAAGCGAAAATATCTTTAGTTCTCTATCATTGCTAATAATGAGCAAAAACAATTCAGTCTCGAAATTTTCCCCGAAATCCTTGTTTTTCCAAATACAAATAAGTTAAGACACTTTTACCCTGTGTGTTATGTTTTTCATACATTAAAAAGTGTCGGGTAAGTGCCAAATTATATGGGAAATATTTTATTTTCTTTGTTCTCAAAAATGTCTCGTAAAGTAGCTAATATTTTATTGGTTTGTCTCATAAAGTCGTTCGGTTCTTGTTACGTGTTTACGACAAAGAACGCCTTCACTGTATGCCCGCATCACAACTACGGCAACGAAGTTGCGTAATTATCTAGGAGTAATCTGTTTACATACGCAAGGTCATCGAAAGTAAACAAGGCAATGACATTTTCAAAACAAACTTTATTTTGTGCAGTGTGGATCATTATTATCAATAACATATCTCCATTTCTCAGGAAGCTTATCAATTCCATTTTTCCAAAATCTTGCAGTTTTCTAGATGACGAACTGTCCTACGGCGAGACTGCAATCCTCCAAGGAAGTAAGGCTGTTGCCATTAAGGAAGTTTTGCAGGGATCGGAATAAATGATAGTCGGATGGGACAATGTCTGTAGAATAAGGCGGGTGACGTAACACATCCCAGTCGAAATCCCTTAATTTCTGACGAGTTACCATAGAAGTGTGTGGTTTGGCATTGTCTTGATGAAAGACGACTGCACCATTCGATGCTAATTCTGGCCTTTTCTCTCCTAGGGCAACCTTCAGACGATCCAACTGAGAACAGTATTTCTCTGAATTGATGGTCTCCCCAGGAGGAAGAAATTCGTAATAAATAATTCTTTCCAGTCCCACCAAATGCACAGCATAATCTTCTCAGGATAAAGCCCTGGTTTAGGAATTGAGAGTGGTGGTTCCCCTTTCTTACGCCATGACTTTCTCTTTCGGATGTTGTTATACACAATCCACTTTTCGTTTCCTGTAACCAGCTGTTTCAGAAAAGGGGCAGTTTCATTGCGTCTTATCAATGCGTCATAGATGGAAACGCGCTGAACTAAATTTTGTTCACTCAGTTCGTGCGGAACCCATGCATACCGAAAATTTACGTAACCAAGTTTCTTTAGGTGCCTGGCTACAGTTGCATGAGATAATTTTAGCTCCTGACCTATCTCCCGAGGTGTTATTCTGGGGTTGTTCGTAATCATGTCCTTTATCCTTTCCTCGTCCGTAACCACAGGTCGTCCAGAACGAGGTTTGTCTTTCACTGAGAAGTTCCCAGCTCGAAATCGAGTAAACCATTTTTGACATGCCCAATTCGTCACTGCATCTTCTCCGTAAACCAGCACAAAATCACTAATGCCAGTTGTGAGCTGTTTACCTTTACCTTCTTGCCTTCCATATTAACATTAACAAGTTACAACTTCACACTGTTGCATCCACAAACTTCCTATCTTGCTTCCATATTAAATAAATTCATACATAGTTGACCTAATTACCTTTGGACACCCCACAATAAAAAACCCTGTTCATAGATTGTACCAATTCTTACAAACCCCTTGTAAGCAACTTTCGGCCTTTTTGACGTAAAAATAATAGGTACATGCAGTGTTCTCAGGTGTTCTTAGTCGTAAACACGTAACAAGAACCGAACGAATTTATGAGACAACCCGATACATAATTACATGTCAAATAAAATTATATATTAATTTGCTGCGACTCCCCACTATCATCCACCCCCCAACACTCACACTAAGTTTTTGAATTGTAAACTGCAAGGCATAGAGACAAACGTGCCTGCACAAAAAAATATAGAACTCATTTGGGATAATAATTTACACATAATTTTTTAACATTAGTCCATTTACAAGATATCCGTATTGATTTAATTTCAGATTATTTACAGTTTTTTTGAAGAACAATGTAGTCAGCATACGGTGACCTCATTTTTAAGCATTTGAATGTTACTTCTGTCTGCTATATTGCCGTTGTAGCTACAGACAAATATACAGGATGTTACAAAAAGGTACGGCCAAACTTTCAGGAAACATTCCTCACACGCAAAGAAAGAAAATATGTTATGTGACCGGAAACGCTTAATTTCCATGTTAGAGCTCGTTTTAATATTTCTCTTTAAATGTAAATTGAAATCATTCGTGCAGACAATTGTCAGAATACCCCATTGTTTCGTTTGTATGTACTGTACTTCCTTGATTCACCCCCAGTTTGCCCAATTGAAGGAAGGTAATGTTGACTGCAGTGCTTGTGTTGACATGCGACTCATTGCTCTACAGTACATCACGCACATCATTACGTAGCATCAACTGGTTAGTGTTCATCACGAACGTGGTTTTGCAGTCAGTGCAATGTTTACAAATGCGGAGTTGGCAGATGCCCATTTGATGTATGGATTAGCACGGGGCAATAGCCGTGGCGCGGTATGTTTGTATCGAGACAGATTTCCAGAACGAAGGTGTTCCGATAGGAAGACGTTCGAAGCAATTGATCGGCGTCTTAGGGAGCACGGAAAATTCCAGCCTATGACTTGCGACTGGGGAAGACTTAGAACGATGAGGACACCTGCAATGGACGAGGCAATTCTTCGTGCAGTTGACGATAACTCTAATGTCAGCGTCAGAGAAGTTGCTGCTGTACAAGGTAACGTTGACCACGTCATTGTATGGAGAGTGCTATGGCAGAACCAGTTGTTTCCGTACCATGTACAGCGTGTGCAGGCACTATCAGCAGCTGATTGGCCTCAAACGGTACACTTCTGCGAATGGTTCCTCCAACAATGTGCCAATCCTCATTTTAGTGCAAATGTTCTCTTTACGGATGAGGCTTCTTCCAACGTGATCAAATTATAAATTTTCATAATCAGCATGTGTAGGCTGACGAGAATCCGCACGCAATTGTGCAGTCACGTCATCAACTCAGATTTTCTGTGAACGTTTGGGCAGGAAATGTTGGTGATGTCTTGATTGGGCCTCATGTTCTTCCACCTACGCTCAATGGAGCACGTTATCATGATTTCATACGGGATACTCTACCTGTGCTGCTAGAAGATGTGCCTTTACAAGTACGACACAACATGTGGTTCATGCACGATTGAGCTCCTGCACATTTCAGTCGAAGTGTTCGTACGCTTCTCAGCAACAGATTCGGTGACCGATGGATTGGTAGAGGCGGTCCAATTCCATGGCCTCCACGCTCTCCTGACCTCAACCCTCTTGACTTTCATTTATGGGGGGATTTGAAAGCTCTTGTCTACGCAACCCCGGTACCACTCTTCGTGCTCGTATTGTAGACGGCTGTGATACAGTTCGCCATTCTCCAGGGCTGCATCAGTGCATCAGGGATTCCATGCGATGGAGGATGGATGCATGTATCCTCGCTAACGGAGGACATTTTGAACATTTCCTGTAACAAAGTGTTTGAAGTCTCGCTGGTACGTTCTGTTGCTGTGTGTTTCCATTCCATGATTAATGTGATTTGAAGAGAAGTAATAAAATGAGCTCTAACATGGAAATTAAGCGTTTCCGGACACATTTCAACATAACATTTTATTTCTTTGTGTGTGAGGAATGTTTCCTGAGAGTTTGGCCGTACCTTTTTGTAACCATATTTAAACCATTTTTTCAAACATATAGAATAAACTACACTAGTGTTCAAAAGTAAAACTTAATTCGGAAAACAGTGACTGATAAAGAAAAGGGTAAGCGAGCGCCATTATCACAGTGTGTATTATTATGCTGCTTGAATACTTACCATGACTTTATCTTTGTTAACAGAAACCTCTCAGATAACGCACTGAGACATAACATCTATCTGTCATATGTGATTGCTGCACATTCCATTGGCTGACGTGATGCGTTCACCGGTTAGCAGTTGTTCGAGAAGCGTGCCTGTACCACCTTCACTCTTCCGTTATCTGAGATTTTGTATTAACAAAGATAAAGCCATGGTAACGTTCTGAGCAGCACAATAATACCTCCCCTTGCTGATGCTCTCAGACTCAGTGAGTGGCTCATTCGTTTTTGTTGTCCCATTGTGAACAGAGAGTATAGTTACTTCGAAAAGTGTTTACAAGACAGCACCAACACGACACAAAGAGGTCAACTGGACCCTGCTTTGGAGAGTAGAATCATCGGAGTCTAGAAGCAAGCCAGACGGCAGTCTCTCGGGCTCTGAATGTGCCACAAAGGGTCTCCAGGCTTGGCGATGATTCCGTGAAACAGAAGGTGTTCGTCGGATCCCTGTACGTGGTAGCCCATGGGTCACAACGCCGCAGCAGGACCGATATTTGAGCATAACAGCTCGATGACATCGGAGGATGCCCATAAGGCAACTGTGTTCTGAGCTTGCAGCCACCCCAGGCTTTCGAGTTTCGAGGCAATCTAT
>CM060957.1:135655615-135659502 GCA_030765055.1 Mantis religiosa
GTGGATTAAGTAATCCGGGAGACCAGTGCGCTAGAGTTTAAGTAGCAAGCCAGAGTACCATAGCTTAACAAATGCCTGTGCTACATCAAACAAAATAGCAAGAATATGTTGACGATGTTCAAAGCCAGTGACAGTGTGTTGAGTTAACCTGAATAGTTGAGCAGTAAAATGTTTCGGGCGAAAACCGAATTGAAAAGAAGGAATAATGTGATTATTGGTAAGGTACTGCACGAGACAGCGATGGATGGCCTTCTCAAAGAGTTTCGACCGTGTGGGTAGAAGATTTATAGGACGATAGCTTCCTGGTAGATGTTTAGGCTTATGAGGTTTGTGGAACACTTTCCACGTGGAAGGGAAGTAACTGATTTGGAGACAGAAATTCAAAACAAGATAAATAGGCAAACCCTTTCCTTGTGAGGTTTTTCGAAACTATGTTGGGCAGCAGATCGTGTTTAGGCGAGTTTTTGTTAGGAAGACGGCGAATCAGATGGAATAATTCCCCAAGGACTAGTGAAAGAATTTCGGTGTGGAACTGTAGCTCGTTGGTGTTGGGCACAAAGTTCATTTTCTACAGCTGCAGAGCAGCGTGATGTGATGGGAAGAGCAAACGTTTGTTCGAAATGTGCAGCCAGTATGTCACACTTGGCTGTGCCGTCCATAACCAGATTGGTCCCATTGGACAGTGAAGGAATCACTGTTGTTTCGCGAAGAATCCGTCTGGTGGCATCCCACATGGTGTGGGCACGTGGAGAAATAGTCGCCAGATGATGTTGATAGGTTTGTAGAAGACGGCGTTCCAGCAGAACCTTGACAAGGCGTATCAAATTGTTAACTCTCCTACGTAACCAGGGTTGGCGTTCCCGTTGCCATCGTCGGCGAATAGCATCTTTCTCCTGAATAATACGGAGAATGGATATTGGCAAAGAACGTGGAGAACTGCGCCATGTAGAGAGTGACGTAGAAAGTGGTACACACTGGCACACTGTACTGGTGAAGAGCTCTGTTGCAGTATGAATGTCCTTAGTAGTCGCCAGAGAATAAGGAGACGTTAAGGTAGCATCTAGCTGAGATTGAAAAGCTTCCCAGTTCACAGTACCATTGATGAGTCTAGGAACTGGAGACAACGAGGAAGGCGAGAGTTTAAAAGTATTCACAACAGGACAGTGGTCGGAATCAAGCTCAGTTAAAGCAGACACGTATGTCAGAAGAGAAAGATTCCTATGAAAACTAATATCAAGTATGTCGGGAGTGTGCAGAGAATTATTAGGGTAATAAGTATGTCCGAAAGGGCTGAGAAAATAAGCTCATGAGTATCTAACATATTAAAGAGAAGATGACCATTGGGATTCGTGGGCCTACAGCCCCAGGAAGAATGTTTGCAGTTAAGGTCTCCTAAAAGGAGAGTGCTACATTTCGGAGGGAATAACAACGAAAGATATCGCGTATATAACCTATGATTGGGTGGTTTATAAGCACTCATAACAATAATATCTGTACCATCCGTACTAGAAAGTTTAGGACCTGCTACTTCAAGTGCAGGAACAGCTGGTAGAAATATGGCACTCTGACTAGGAGTGCGTTTTATCATAATGGCAACACCACCGGAAGCTGTTTCAGCTACAAGGTCTTGGTGGAAACGTAGAGTTAGACTGAAAAATTCAATGCCATAGCCGGGATTTGAACCACGGATCTTCTGGTTTCCGTCCAGCCGCACTACCATTGTGCTACTATGGCCAACGTGCCGATATGCCGTCTGACTCTACGTTTCCACAATTTAGCCTACACACGGCCAGTGTGAAAGAATAATTAATTTCCATTAATTAACCTAATAGTGGTTAACTATAAAGCCCCGGGCCTTAAAGTACTTACATGTAGTAAGTCGCCATTAAGGTAGTTGTCTCATGTGTTTATGAGAACTCCTAATTGGTTTACCGGGAAAATACGAGTCAGTTGGAGAATTTAATGTCATATCGGCACGTTGGCCATAGTAGCACAATGGTAGTGCGGCTGGACGGAAACCAGAAGATCCGTGGTTCAAATCCCGGCTATGGCATTGAATTTTTCAGTCTGACTCTACGGTTCCACAATTTAGCCTACACACGGCCAGTGTGAAAGAATAATTAATTTCCATTAATTAACCTAATAGTGGTTAACTATAAAGCCCGGGCCTTAAAGTACTTACATGTAGTAAGTCGCCATTAAGGTAGTTGTCTCATGTGTTTATGAGAACTCCTAAGTGGTTTACCCGGGAAAATACGAGTCAGTTGGAGAATTTAATGTCATATCGGCACGTTGGCCATAGTAGCACAATGGTAGTGCGGCTGGACGGAAACCAGAAGATCCGTGGTTCAAATCCCGGCTATGGCATTGAATTTTTCAGTCTGACTCTACGTTTCCACAATTTAGCCTACACACGGCCGTGTGAAAGAATAATTAATTTCCATTAATTAACCTAATAGTGGTTAACTATAAAGCCCGGGCCTTAAAGTACTTACATGTAGTAAGTCGCCATTAAGCTAATTGTCTCATGTGTTTATGAGAACTCCTAAGTGGTTTACCGGGAAAATACGAGTCAGTTGGAGAATTTAATGTCATATCGGCACTTTGGCCATAGTAGCACAATGGTAGTGCGGCTGGACGGAGACCAGAAGATCCGTGGTTCAAATCCCGGCTATGGCATTGAATTTTTCAGTCTGACTCTACGTTTCCACAATTTAGCCTACACACGGCCAGTGTGAAAGAATAATTAATTTCCATTAATTAACCTAATAGTTGATAACTATAAAGCCCGGGCCTTAAAGTACTTACATGTAGTAAGTCGCCATTAAGGTAGTTGTCTCATGTGTTTATGAGAACTCCTAATTGGTTTACCGGGGAAAATACGAGTCAGTTGGAGAATTTAATGTCATATCGGCACGTTGGCCATAGTAGCACAATGGTAGTGCGGCTGGACGGAAACCAGAAGATCCGTGGTTCAAATCCCGGCTATGGCATTGAATTTTTCAGTCTGACTCTACGGTTCCACAATTTAGCCTACACACGGCCAGTGTGAAAGAATAATTAATTTCCATTAATTAACCTAATAGTGGTTAACTATAAAGCCGGGCCTTAAAGTACTTACATGTAGTAAGTCGCCATTAAGGTAGTTGTCTCATGTGTTTATGAGAACTCCTAAGTGGTTTACCGGGAAAATACGAGTCAGTTGGAGAATTTAATGTCATATCGGCACGTTGGCCATAGTAGCACAATGGTAGTGCGGCTGGACGGAAACCAGAAGATCCGTGGTTCAAATCCCGGCTATGGCATTGAATTTTTCAGTCTGACTCTACGTTTCCACAATTTAGCCTACACACGGCCAGTGTGAAAGAATAATTAATTTCCATTAATTAACCTAATAGTGGTTAACTATAAAGCCCGGGCCTTAAAGTACTTACATGTAGTAAGTCGCCATTAAGGTAGTTGTCTCATGTGTTTATGAGAACTCCTAAGTGGTTTACCGGGAAAATACGAGTCAGTTGGAGAATTTAATGTCACATTGGCACGTTGGCCATAGTAGCACAATGGTAGTGCGGCTGGACGGAAACCAGAAGATCCGTGGTTCAAATCCCGGCTATGGCATTGAATTTTTCAGTCTGACTCTGCGTTTCCACAATTTAGCCTACACACGGCCAGTGTGAAAGAATAATTAATTTCCACAAGGTCTTGGTGATAGATTTTATAGCCAGGAACTCTGAAGTTCTCGTTCGGAGAAAGTGCGTTTCCGTGACGCAACCAATATCTATGTTAAGCATGGTAAGAAATGCGACGAAAGATGCGCGTTTTGCACGGAGACCATTAGTATTCCAGTTAAGGAGGTTTAGCTTCTTCAGACTGACGAGATTACGTGT
>CM060957.1:135660502-135698002 GCA_030765055.1 Mantis religiosa
AGAGAGAGAGAGAGAGAGAGAGAGAGAGAGAGAGAGAGAGAGAGAGAGAGAGAGAGAGAGAGAGAGAGAGAGAATTCATAGATGGCTTCGAAGCAGAATCCACGGGCTGAGCAGCAGGGAGACCATTCGGAGGAGAAGGAGAAGACGACGTTACGTGAGAATAGATCGGCTGCTGAGCACCAGGAGTAGTCGTTTGGTGAAAGACTGGTGTATGGTGATGCTGAGGTTGCTGATGTGGACGTCACTCTGGTGCCGACACTTTACGTGACGACGGTGTAAGTGCTGGTGAGAAGCGCGGTCGTGGAGAGAGGCGCTCTTTCAGCGTCACATAGTGAGGACAACCGCAATAGTTAGCC
Organism: Mantis religiosa; assembly: GCA_030765055.1. Lineage (NCBI taxonomy): Eukaryota > Metazoa > Arthropoda > Insecta > Mantodea > Mantidae > Mantis > Mantis religiosa. The sequence continues at coordinate 135,660,859 of CM060957.1, forward strand.
GGATGTTCTTGTTCGCAGTTAACACATTTGGCTGGCGTGTGGAAGTTTTCTTGCATTCAGAATAATGTTGTGCGCCCAAACATCTCACACATCGAGGTCCATATTGCAGTAGTTTTTGGTGTGTCCAAAGTTTTGGCAGCGTATACACTGGGGTATATGTGTATTACGGTGGCGATGTTCGACTTTCAGGACTCTATATAACAGTCGAGTAAGATTTAGAATGTTTTTACCTTCATCGTTATTGGTTAATTAGACAGCACACAAAAGTATGGGCTCTCTGTTTCTGCCAAGTAAACGTGTGACCCGTTGAACAGGGTATTGCAAAGCACAAAGCTCATCATACACTTCTTGATCGGTGAGAGAGCAAGGAAGATTGCGGATGACTACAGAAAATAGTTTATCAGCCAAATTTCAGTAGGTATAATATTGTTGATTATTGGAGATGAAGTACGATATAGGACATCGGAAAACAGAACAATTAGTGGCATACATTTTAAGAATGGAGCTCCTGAGCTCAGTGCGAAAATCGTATTGTACACACTTTTTTAATCTTGCAAAAGTAGCTGATAATTATGATCGTTGCGTATGCATATAGGTGGAATTTCCTCTTTGGCTGTAACTGAAGTTGAGTCTTATCAGGATCAGGGTTATCACCTAAAAGCTGGAAACGGTTGGCTGTAGGGATCGTATACGCATAACGTGGCGCGTTAGGCGACGACGAAGGTGGAGCAGTACAGAGCCGTTTGGTATGACCCGCTGAGTGAGCGGGTGAATGGCGCACATTGGATGCTGCGGCATACCCGCATGTCAGATTTCAATTGGTTGGTGTTTACTTTTGATTTGGGTTCTAATTGGAGCTATGAGATCTCTTATCCTCAGGTGAATGGTTGTAGGAAATGGATTTGTTTGTTGGCTGCTCAGTTGTCTCAATAATACACTGGTTCGTTGCAAAAATGATTTAATTTAATTCTCACTAAGTTTGTTGATTCAGATTGATTTGTAGCGGTGACCACCTGTTACTTAACTTCCTAACAGAATTCTCTTACTTCTTTATACGGCGAATACTTTGCTATTATAAACTTCTTCTGCTGCTTCTCTTACGCTGGTTGCGTTATTCTTGACCTCCCTACATTTCGGACTTAGAAATCTTTACTACTTCTTCTTCACGCGCACTAACACATCTTTCCCCTCGTAGTATGACTGTTGAAGTGATTTTTCGTCTACTCTGCGATTCAGTTCGCACTTTATTCTGATCCCCACTCTAACTCTCCCCATTTCTCAAATCTTACATTATTATTGGTTTCTCATTTTATTTCGATTTTTCTTTATTGGTTAGCAAAACTCATCGAACTCATTGACGTTACATCCCACCGTGAGTTGGGTCACGCCTACACTGGGCTCTTTGTAACGGTATACATCGTTATCACCTCAGCAAAGTAAATCCTTTTAGGTCTTATGCTTGACCGCATCTTGAAAACCTTATTGTTCCTACACATTCCTGGCTATAGTTCTCAGACATTGAACCTTTCCTTAAACAAAGAGGCTAACGGTCACCTCTTCCCGTCTCTCCGACTTGTGTTCAGATTTTACAGAAATATTTTCTCTCCCTTACATGGATTCTAGCATGTTAGTTGTCTTAAATTATATTCTTCCCATCTTATTCTTAATTAAACCGCTATTTTAATCATTACTCTAATTTCATTCTAATTTCATATTAATATAACGATATTTTATATTAGTTTAGCAAGGAATTTTCATTAATTTATCTTCTTTTTTAATTCTCGTGATTTCGATTAATTCGCCACCTCCTAATCGCTGTCTGATACTGCAGTTACATAATGCCCGTTTGACAAAAATGAAATACCCATTATTTAAATTTTGTCAAACCCCCGTCATGACATTTCCTCCTTATAAATCTTATAATTTCTCATTCCCTACTTGAAACATTTTTCGGTGGTCACCGTTCCCTCATCTTTATCAACATGGTACATTACATATATAGAAAAATACACTGTTATACATGGTTAATACTCTAGAAACAAAATCACATTCATGTTATTCCCAATATTTACAATTCACTAGCTCAAATGAGCTATGTGTACTTGACTGAATTACTTTTGTCTCACTTGAGATCAACCTGATTATATTCTATCACACTCCTTAAATACTAGTACATTACTACTTACAATGTTACGTTTACATTCAATGATTCATATATATTTACATTTCCTTATTGGGACGTTTTTTTTTTTGCATTTTTCACTGCAAGAACATACGTCCGGACGCTGTTCATGTTTGTGTTATGAAGCACAAATACGGTTACCTCTCTTGCCTACCTGGAACGAGGTGTGTCGTTTACCTGCCTGTTGGTAAACATTTGCAGTCTATTGTCTTGTCTTTCCGCAGTTAAAACTTCCCTCAATTTTCCTCCACAATGTCACGGCGAAAGTCTGTGACCTTTAAAATAACAATGACTATAGGTATTTACCTTTTGACACATTAATACACCTGGAGTTTATGGGATATTTACATTTCACAAACTACTTTAAAGTTATCTAAAACATTTTATTTAGCTGTAGTTATTAATAATATAATTTCGTTTGTGCACAGGAATTTTGGAACTTGCAACTCCCACGCAGTGTTTGAATTTCAAACGAAAACGTTACCCGTACTAATTATATAACTTTTACTTGGTATTCTTTAAATCTTCATATATATATATAATTTCAATCACATTCACACAGGTGATTCATGGGTCTGCTCTGTACTGTTTACAACGTTGTTTTGACGATATGGCCTTATTAGGGAGATGTTATATCTGCCTATTGGTTTCCCATTTCTTGGGTGTACTAGAGCATACGCTCTGTCACCAAATATTTTCTCAATCCAGTATGGGCCTTTCCATAGCATATATAGCTTTTTAGTCTTCTTTCCTAACAAATCTGACTTGTCGAACGATTTCACTAGAACTAAGTCGCCGACCTTTGGTTCCCAATTCTTCTTATACCGCAGTTTCTTTGCGTTTCTTTTCTCTACTTTTTCCATTATTCTTTTAACAGCATTCTGGATCTGTTCTCGATCTGTCTCGGTCGTCACTTGTATACTTTCCGGAACACCCTCTATTAGTGGTTCCGGTGTTAAATTCCTATGCAATTGGATAGGAGCATATCCTGTGGTTAGATTGACTGAATTATTGAATATAAACTCAATATAGTTGATGTGGTCTGGCCAGGTAGTCTGTTTCAATGAACAAAGGGCTCGGAGATGAACACCTAGGTCTTTCAGTACGCGCTCGCTTGGATTAGAGCACGGATGGTACGACGTTGTATTATAGATGCGAATTCCGGCATCCTGAATGGTGTGCACGAATCTTCTTCCATGGTGTATGGACGCGTTATCTACTAATAGTGCTTTCATCTTCCCGTATTTGACTATATAGTCTTTCACTATTTTATTCGCGCATGCTGCACTTGTTAATTTCTTGAGAGGGTATAGTTTCACAAATTTCGACATCACGTCGATAAGTACAAATAAATATGTTACTCCTCCTCTTCCTACAGGGAGTGGACCATATGCATCCGCTGCAACTAATTCTAATGGTTCCAGTGTGTTCCGAAAATACATTTCTATGTTTACAGAAAAATGTTATAAAAAATCTCTTTTTTGGTGGTCGTTGAGAAGGTTTGAATTTGCTACTGTTTCTCTTATTTTGTAGCTCGTGTTTATGTTATGTTCAGCTACCTGGAAATCATCTGTTTGGGTAATCACTTCTCTCCCACTTGCTTCTTCTTGCCCAAGTCCGTATGACGTCATCTCTAAAAGCCCTTCTTCTCCAGCCATATACTCATCCTTATCATAGTTTCTCATCTCTTCTGCTTCTAATGGATTCATCTTAACTAGCTCCATCCCTCCTATTCGTATAAATTCTACAAAAAATGTTTCTCCATCTATTTCTTTTTCTTCATCTGTCAATCTTATCTCATTTTCTGCTTCCCTTGAGCTAAACGGAACTTTAACTATGACGTCTTTAATTTTGATTTCCAAGGCTTCCATTTGATAATTCAACTTAGCTTGAAGAGCATACAACACGTCATTACCCATAATAATGTCTACAGATAGCCTATTAATAACAAAACATACAAATTCTATTGTATCCTCCCCAATGGTGACTTTCAAAAGCATTTGTGTATTAATCTTTTGTTTGGCGCGACCTACCGCCAGAGTACAATATGCACTTTTCACGGGCAATGTTTGCAATTTCATTCCATTGTTTTTTAAGTGATAAAAGAATGCTTGACTTATAGCTGAAATTGAGGATCCTGAACCTATGGTAATGTGCCATTTTTCTTTGTTTATTATTGCAGCAATACGTGGAGCATCTCTCACTTCTTGCAATTCTGTTAAGTGATTGTTTATTTGAGTACCGTTTACTATTTCTTTTTCTGTTTTATTCTGTACCACCCTACTCAGAGCTGTGTCCCTGTTCAAATTAAGAACTAGCGTGTTTATCCGGGTCCGATGCGGGACGTCTTCTATCGCACCCTGGAGTCGTTTCCCGTCTGCTGTGTCTTATCTGGCCTTTCATCTTCCTCGGGCGCCGCGTCCCTCGGTGTGGGTGGAGGAGAACGCACCCATTCTCTTGAGAGAAGTTGATTCCTCTGTCTTACTTCAGGTCTGTCTGTTTTGTTCTCTCTACCAGCGTCACGTGGTTGATACTGTCTATTAGCTTCTGGTAGTCGGAACGTCGGTCTTGCATTCCCTCTTCGAAGAAATGGGGGGTGACCCCTATTTCCATTCCTAGTTACATGTACATATCTTATAGGGAAATTATATGAATTTGAATTTGGTGGTCCCTGTCTCCCTCTATTGTTGTTAGGGAATTCCCTCGGGACGTGGGCATCGTATCTTTGACGAGTAGCCATATGGTTTGTGTTAAAATTTCGGGGATTGTGTGCCCTTTCCCCGTCATGATTATTATTATTCCACGGTCTGTGTGGATTGCTCACTGGCATTCGATTCTCATATCTATTTTGTGAATTTTGCGTCCCAGCGCTTTGTAAAGCTGTTAATAATGTAATTGCCTCTCTCAGTGTCTGAGGTCTTGCTACCACCATGTGATTTCTAATGTTCTCAGGAAGGTGGGGCGTGAGAAGAGAAATCAGTTCGGCTTCCTGTAATGGAGGTTGTAGATATTTACTCATTTGCGAATATCTCAGGAAATAATCAGTAATAGACTCTCCATTATTACCTTGGTATCGGCCATTTGTTATCTGATTCCTTACTTGGTATTGGACATTGGCGTTCCAATACTTTTCTAGGGAAGCTGTTTTGAACAACTCGTAGCTGCATCCTTCTCCCACAGTTACTCGTAGCCAATTAAGTTCGGCAGATTGTAACGCCCTTTGAACTATTATCATCTTATATTGCTCGGGTACACCTCGGATGGCAAAATACTTTTCTAAGTCGGCCAAAAATTGTACTGCGTTGTCATTGCGACAATTAAATTTCGGGAGGGGCAATTCGCTTAGAAAATTCATGTGCACTGGTGGATACATATTTACGTTTTGCATATTTACTTCGCTATTATTGCTGTTTTGAGGAGAGACAGAAGGGGCGCTAACCTGTTCGTTCTGCCTCTCTCCATTGTGTGTATGTATAGAACAATTGGAACTCTCAGGTACCTGCCCTTGCTGTCCCAGCTGTAAGCCAGTTACAGTATCTGTGATTTGAGATATCTCGCTTACTGTCTCCCTCAACATTTGTGTATTTTCTGATTGAATATTTGTTACACGTGCTACCTTTTCTTTTAACTTCTCCATGTCAGCTGCTATACTATCGTTTACAGTGTCAAACCGGTCATTTATCTCTTGTACAAAAGTTACTTGTGTCGTGGTCAGTTCATCTAATCTTATTCTCTCCTTATTAATTTCCTCCCCTATTCTATTTTCTACTCCTGCAACGAGAGATTTGGTAGCTTCTAGGTCACTTCTTATAGTACCTACTTCTCGCTGCAGGGCCTCTTTTACAGTCTGGATTTCCCCTGTTATTCCTTGAATTTTGACAGTGATTCTAGCTTGTTTCTTTCCCTTGGCTTGTAATTTGACTTAATTTTTTGTCCATAGCTTTGCTCTGATCTAGTAATTTAGCCTCTAGTGATTGGTTCTGTTCTACTAATTTAGCCTCTAGTGATTGGTTCTGTTCTACTAATTTAGCCTCTAGTGATTGACTCTGAATAGTCATTTGCGCCATGAGTTTCTGGAACATCTCTTGTAGATTTTCCATTACCCCAGGATTGTCACTTCTCCTATTTACATTTAAGCTACTTACACCATTTACACCCTCATCTACTGATCCTATAACACTGCTTTCCATTATGTCTTCATTAACAACCTCTAACTCTTTCTCTGTCTCCATAATTATTTGTTCCCCAGAATTTTCCATTTTAAATTTATTCTGTACGATCTTCTTATTTCTCAAAAGCATTGAACTTCCCCTTTAAATTTTCTAATTTCCCTTCCAAAATACTTATTACTAAGACATTACATAGATATTGATCTCAATGAATGATATTACATTTACAAGAAATATAAATTGAGCATGTGTAACTCACAGTTCTGTTGTACGGCTGTGGTGTTTATGTGATGTCTTTACCAATTTTTGTCGTGCTGCTCGTCGTCTAGTAGGCTCAGTTGATGTCGAAAGAACTTGAACTTCTCTCTTGGTTGGGGGAAAATTTTACTTGTTAGTTGTTTTTGCCGTCTTCTTCGTAGTCTCTGCTGTCCTCATCGTAGTTGTCGTCGTCGGTCTTCTCACATCTCCTCGTAGTCGTCCTTCGTCGTCGTTCTTCTCACTTCTCCTCGTCGTTGTCGTCGTTACATTTCACCCATTTCCTACAATTCGAAGCCCCAACGTGTCGGCGCCATTATGCGGCATACCCGCATGTCAGATTTCAATTGGTTGGTGTTTACTTTTTATTTGGGTTCTAATTGGAGCTATGAGATCTCTTATCCTCAGGTGAATGGTTGTAGGAAATGGATTTGTTTGTTGGCTGCTCAGTTGTCTCAATAATACACTGGTTCGTTGCAAAAATGATTTAATTTAATTCTCACTAAGTTCGTTGATTCAGATTGATTTGTAGCGGTGACCACCTGTTACTAAACTTCCTAACAGAATTCCTTACTTCTTTATACGGCGAATACTTTGCTATTATAAACTTCTTCTGCTGCTTCTCTTACGCTGGTTGCGTTATTCTTGACTTCCCTACATTTCGGACTTAGAAATCTTTACTACTTCTTCTTCACGCGCACTAACACATCTTTCCCCGCGTAGTATGACTGTTGAAGTGATTTTTCGTCTACTCTGCGATTCAGTTCGTACTTTATTCTGATCCCCACTCTAACTCTTATCACATGACCAAAATAACTCACCCTTCTCCCCATTTCTCAAATCTTACATTATTATTGGTTTCTCATTTTATTTCGATTTTTCTTAATTGGTTAGCAAAACTCATCGAACTCATTGACGCTACATCCCACCGTGAGTTGGGTCACGCCTACCCTGGGCTCTTTGTAACGGTATACGTCGTTATCACCTCAGCAAAGTAAATCCTTTTAGGTCTTATGCTTGACCGCATCTTGAAAACCTTATTGTTCCTACACATTCCTGGCTATAGTTCTCAGACATTGAATCTTTCCTTAAACAAAGAGGCTAACGGTCACCTCTTCCCGTCTCTCCGACTTGTGTTCAGATTTTACAGAAATATTTTCTCTCCCTTACATGGATTCTAGCATGTTAGTTGTCTTAAATTATATTCTTCCCATCTTATTCTTAATTAAACCGCTATTTTAATCATTACTCTAATTTCATTCTAATTTCATATTAATATAACGATATTTTATATTAGTTTAGCAAAGAATTTTCATTAATTTATCTTCTTTTTTAATTCTCGTGATTTCGATTAATTCGCCACCTCATAATCGCTGTCTGATACTGCGGTTACAATGCCCATTAGATTGATCCATTGGGACACAGTATGTCATGTTGTCATGATCATGTGAAACAGAATTATTAATTGTGTGAGTTACCTGAGTTGTAGATAGCCGGGAAGGTCGAAGAGTAGATTTATTCATTGTAGCATCGGTAGACAAACCAGAATTGTTCAATAACACTGGTGGAGAACCGAACGTAGATAGTTGTGGAGAGAGTATAGAATGACCTTGATGACTAGTAGGCATTGCTGAATTACAATTAGCTTGTGAAGTGGAATCATTTTGACACACAGTAAGCATTGCTAATCGAAGAAGTTGGCCGGTAGCTTCCGACTGTTGAGCCATTGTAGAATAATCCACTACAAACACGAAACACAATAACAATCACTAGATATTTATGGGGCACTAGATGCGGTGAAATGAAATAACACAAACGTAGCACTCGTAAACACACGCGGAGAGAGGAAGGCTGAGGTCCGTTCCGCTCGGCTACTACTGTGCGACTCGAGGAAGTTTTACTCAGAGCATGGCATCCTGCCATGCAACCTAGAGACTCCCGATAACACTTCTACTAATGCTAATACTTTTGTTATACTTAATTATCGACATATCTTGCGTTGATATAAGTGGCACAAAGAGCACACATAATAAACATTTTACAATAAAATGGACCGAGTATGTATTTATTGTAGAACTAAATGCTGCAAACTGAAATATCAACATAAGGTATTTTGGGTAGGATTTTCATATATTTTAGACAACTGAACTTGAAATAACTGTGAGAAGAAGTACGAAATAAACCTTTGTTTTAAGATATGGTCAATAATGTGATTGCGTGGGTGACGTAAATTCGGAAATCTAGTTTGCAGAGATGTGGAATAAATTTTGCTGCAGTAAAAAGACGTGAAATCGACAGTTAGCTGTCTTCGAGGCTGACTCGGAGTTTTGCTGCACGAAAACAAATGAAAGAAGTCACTGTGGTACACTTCAATCGTCGACTGTCACAAAATTGCCGCTCTAACACCTCGCGGGGTATTTATAACTCCCAGCCACTGTTTCTAGAAAGCCGCAGACCTTCCGAGAAATTTCGAGGCAACAGCAATATACCGAACCCTCTGGAGCCTCTCTCTATCTCTTTCTCTCCTGCCCACGCGCACGGCTTCGACTTGTGACAGCAGCACAACAATGCTACACGGTGACACTGCCCCTCCTCAAGACTGGTCGTCCAGAACAGCACCATTGTAGAGAGCCAGACGATCCAGGTGTACCGCCAACATCTTTCCTCGGGGTACCTTCTGGATGCGGTAGACCACGTCGTTAAATCTCTTTACCACCCGATACGGTCCTTGCCACGGTTGTTGAAGTTTCCGGCGTTGTCCCTTGGTCCGGGTAGGGCGGTACAACCAGACCAGGTTACCTTGCTGGAACCCTTGGCTGGTGGCTTGCCTGTCGTACCGGGTCTTCATGCGGTTGCTCACCATCTGGATGTTTTGACGAGCCATCTCATGCATGTCGTTGAGAGATGGCCTACGAGGTTTTCTATATACTCGGTTGTTGGCTGCTTCGCTTAGCTCCCAAAGTCTAGGTCACAAAGAAGGCGCAGGTCTCTGTCGAATATTAAGCTTGCCGGTGTCATGCCAATGGTGTCGTGCATTGGCGAGCCCAGCAAGAACTGTAGCACCTTAACGTCCCAATCTCGCTGATGACTGGCCACGACCTCCCTCAAGTGTCCTTGGGTCTTGTTTTATCTCTCGACCATGGCGCCCGACTGTGGTTGTAGAGGTGTTGTGCGGGTCTTGTTCACCGCAAGTCTTTCCAGTGCCTCCTTCATCAGCTGGGACACAAAAGTGGTGCCCTGGTACGTGTGGAGCTCTAACGGCACTCCAAAGCGGCAGTACTGTTGCTCTACGAGGCAGTCGGTATTCGACTTCACCTCCTGGTTCAAGATGGCACACACTTCCGGCCACTTTCTGAAGTAGTCCGCGGCCACCATCAGGTACTTTTTGCCTCGTTTGGATACTGGGAATGATCCAACTATGTCGACAGCGATACTTTCGAAAGGCGCTCCGACATTGTATTATTGCATGCGACCCCGGCTCCTAGGCTGGAAGCCACGATTCACTGCGCTCACGTGACATTGACGGCACCGTCTCTCAGCGTCTGCTCGGAACCTCAGCCAGTAGTAGCGCTGTCGGAGTTTGTCAATCGTTTGGTTTGCTCCCAAGTGTTCTGAAGTGCCTGCGTGCACTTCCTCCAAGAATTCTGGGATCTTACTTCGAGGAAGTACTAGCTGTTCTCTCTGTGTCTTCTCCGGTTGATTCCCATACTCGGAACAGCACACCCCCTTTGGCCTTCACTGAGTACCATTGTGCCCAGTGCGACTTGTATGTAGTGCTTCTGGTTGTGATGTCCTCTCAGGTTGGCTTTGTTTCTGCCTCCACTTCTCACAAGAATCGCACCCAGTTGGCTTCCGCCAGCTGCTCCCTCCTCAGGCTTGTGCTATCCCATCCGTCCACAGGCACTGCCCTGACCACTCCGACACCTGAGGCGCGCTCCTTCTCTTCCACTCTCGTGGCTTGGCCGCACTCTACCGGACAGGATCTTCAGGACATGGGTTTGCGTTGGCGTGGCTCTTGAGTTTAACTCCTACAGCCTCTGGACCCAATAGGCTGTCTGGCTCTCCAAGTTTCTAAGGCTATGGAGTTCTGGACATAGGATAGGACGCCTCCAAAGCAATGGTCGATGGCGTCGGTGTCCACAATGAAGGCGCCGCTCGGTTGTGGGAATCCCAAAATAGGAGTACTGCAAATTGTCCTCTTCAGCTACAGGAAAGCTCCTATCGCGTCCTCCGTCCACACATAAGGCAAGTGTTCTTCTGTCAGGTGGGTGAGGGGCTTGGCGATGTTCAAGAAGCCCTTTATCAAGTGAAGATAACAGCTACAACCTCAGGAAACTGCGTAATTCTCGCTGCACCAAATAGACCGGGCGTCCCCGGTGTCGATGTGATGGAGTGCTTGGTCCCTGCGGTCCGTCCGTTGCGTCGGCACCGGCTCCTGGATATTGTCGATTGCAATACGCTGAAAACGGGTTCGCGCGTCCCCAACTCCGTCCCGGCCTGGATGTCATGATCGGTGTCTGAGGGGTTGAGCAGCCTCACCGGCACCTTCTCTCTGAACGGCAACAATGACCGGGCTACAAAGAATCCGTGCACAGGCGTCTTCTGGTCCAGCATCAGGTTCTTCGTCCTCAGGCCTTCCATTCACCCCGTCACCACCGCCTTACTTCTCGTGGGGACAACCACGTCTTCTCTCAGGATGAACCTGCAGATTCCATTGCGTTCTTCGGGGTGCCGGAGCATCACCTCTTCTCCATTGAGCCGCAGAACCGTCTGCCGTCGTCAACCGTCGCACCGTTGTTCTTAAGGGCATCCAGTCCCGGTGTCACCTTCTCAGTAACCTTCGCGACGAACACCCACAGACGCAAGGCACTCTGCCCCAAGGTCAACTGCAGTAGGACCTCCCACTCCACAGGAAAGGTGTCACCCTATGCCTTCACTAGCTAGTATGTTAGGCTCTGTTTTCTCGACGGCAAACCCCTGGCTTTGTCAAGTCTGCTGACGGTCATGGCCGCCCTGGTGTCCACAAGCATGCGGTACGGCGTCCCTTTCATCCAACCGTCCGCGATGAGGCTGTCATCTGTACGGCGGTTGACGGCGCCAACGTGCCTCTTGCCACGCCGGCTGCTCTTCTTGGTGTCGACAGTCTCTCTCCAGACTCCCGGCTGGCCGGCCACAACCCCAACACATGCCACTTGGTCTTCTTCGGCGTCCCTGGACTGGTTTTCGGTCTCCATCGTAGCGGATATTCCTTTTCTTCGAGGTCGGCGTACCCGTCACTTTGACCACTTCCATCGTCAATGCGGCCGTAAACGTGGATGGTCTTATAGTCGCCGGGCATTAGGCGCTGACTACCTCGGCATCTCGTACCCAGTCGATGAAGGAGTAAGCGGCTTCTCGGGATATGAATTCGAGTGGAAAGTTGACCAAAGCTTTGCTGGCCAGCTGTCCGACTGCCAGGGTGAACTGCTGCAGCGTCTCCCCTGGCTGCTGCATCCTAGATTTCAGTTTTCTGCGGTAGGCTGCGGCCAAGTAGTTGTTTCCGAACCGATTTTCTGGGGCTGCGCCGCTGTCTGGATCCTGTTCAGCATCTCTGCGGCCCGTCCCTGGAGGAACATATAAGGGAATTATGCCCTGTCAAAAGAAATAATGGTTATATGTGTGAGCGATTAAAGTAATGTCTAACAACTGAATGCTCTGTGACGCTACCGAACAAGTCACCTCTTGCTCTCGGATCTCAAATGGAGAGTCAGTGAGACATGTAGAGCAGCTTAGGCAAGGGTAACTGTGAAGTTAACGTGTAACAGGAATATAGCATGTACTTTTTACCCATGTGCTTAAAAGTCAAAGCCAGTCATTTCCTCCCCTCCACACCTTTACCTACTAATCTCCAAATTTTCTGATGAATTACACTTGGGTAACTACCGAGAACTGGGGTGACTTTCAGCCTGGAGGGAAACTTTGTGCCATCCATACGCTTAATAAGAAAGTAGTGACGAATGGTACCTGAAAATGCCGTAAGGTTGTAGCACGGTTGTAAGTAATATTGTTAATACTTGCATAACTGTAATAACATACTGTTAACAATTACAAGATGAAAAGTTGCAAGCGGAGGAACGATTCTTAGATAACGTTTTTAACGGGATAAATAATTGTTGAGATCATTTTACAATTATGTAAAAAGACGCAGGGGAAAGAAAGAGAGCATACCAGATTTTAACGTTAATGGGATAGATATATTAAGTGATAGGGACAAAGCTAATATATTAAAGTCGCAGTTTGTATCGGTTTCTCTTAAATCCGACGATAGTTCCGAACAGGAAATTGGGGAGAGTGGAGAAACGATTTTTCAAATAATGGCGCCCAAATTGCGGCAAAGGATTAAGATGCTGCAAAACCGAAAATCAAGGGGACCAGACAATATATCTACTGAAATATTAAAGCTTGGGGGTGAAGCCATGATTCCCTATCTTATGCTCCTGTTCAACATGTCAATTAACAACTGTGCCTTACCGGAAGACTGGAAAACAGCTATTATAATTCTGATTTATAAAGGGGGTAATAAAACAGAAATAAATAATTATCGGCCAGTTAGTATAACTTCAGTAGTATGTAAATTAATGGAGCATTTAATTGCAGAATATATACGAGAGGAGTTAGAAAATAAAAAGTGGTTTAATGAAGCGCAACATGGATTTAGACCTGGGTATTCGTGCGAAAGTCAAATTACTTCATTATTTCAAGATTTGGCAGATGAGGTAGATGCAGAGGGGAGAACTGATGCAGTGGTAATTGACTTTTCTAAAGCTTTTGATGTAGTGCCATATAGTTTACTTATTTGTAAGCCAGCTAATACAGGAATTGGCAAACGCGTAGTATTATGGGTTAAACATTTTTTGGAAGGGAGAACGCAAAAAGTTAAAGTAGGTAAAGAGCTGTCCGATAGTGGAACCGTAAGTTCGGGTGTGCCGCAAGGCTCAGTACTAGGACCTTTACTGTTTCTCGTTTTTGTTAATGACATTGCTGTTAATATTAACTGCCAGATAAGGTTGTTTGCAGACGATTGTATCATTTATAATAAAATTCGGAATACAGTGCATGAAACCGCTCTTCAGGATGATTTAAATGAAATCTGTAAATGGGCTGCGGCTAACAAAATGTCAATTAATGCCAAGAAAAGTAAGTCCATTGTTTCTAGTCGAACTAAGGGCAAAATTATTGTTAACTATCACATGGGAGGGGTGCAAATTCCACAGGTGGACAGCTGCAAATACTTGGGAGTGTACCTGGCAAGTAATGCTGGATGGGACGAACAAGTAAATTCCACATCTAGGAATGCGTGGAAGGCATTACATTTCGTAATGAGAATATTGAAAAAGGGGAGCGCTAGGTCCAGGGAAATTGCCTACAAGGCCTTAGTGCGGCCGGTTATGGAATATGGAGTAGCATGCTGGGACCCGTATAGAACTAACCAAATCGATCCATTAGAAAAAATACAGAAGAGGGCAATAAAATTCATAAAAAGAGGCAAATATTTTGGGCCTGTAAAAGGAGATGAGACTAAATGGGAGGAATTAAGAATTAGGCGTAAAAAACATAGGTTGGTAGCATTATTCAAAGCTAATGCTGGTGTAAAGGCATGGGTGGACGTTAGTGTAAGGTTAGATAATCCGGATTATTATGGACGAAACGATCATAGGTATAAAATTAAGGGTAGAAGATACAGAACCGACGTGGGAAAATTTTCTTTTGTTAATAGAACCATTGAAGAATGGAATGAATTGCCTGTAGCAGTCTTTCAGGGCTGTCCCCTGTCGCTGAAGAAAGAAAAAATCTAGATGGTTTATAGTTTAACTTTTGAAGTATAATGTTATATAATATGTAAATAGAGAAGTAATTAGATATGTTTTAAGTGACTAAAGTAAAATAATATCATGTTTGTATTGTTTATTGTCTTATCGTGGTAAATCTAGTATTTGTAATTTGATCTGTATTCTTAACTCTGCCACCGGATAGTACCCAATTGCAGTGAATAAATACATACATACATACACAGGCGCTAGCACCACCTGTTGACTGTGCTACAAGATTGCTTACTCTTTTAAAGTGGGGTGCATTGTGACGATTTGTGGAAACGTATTCGCACGCGTTATTTTATAGTGAAGTCTGTATATTTTCAGTTGGATCGAGGTGAAGAATTTTCTATTTCAAATTGAAGATAGGTTTGTTTGCTTAGACTATTATTTGGCTATTGATTACGAAAATATAAGCCCTGTGGCAGATATGGCATTCCTTTAAATGAGGTGGAAACTTAAAAATAGTGGGTAACTTTGTGCCACCACTAATCATTGTATTTTACTCACATGCAAGCACATAGTGTCTTACTTTGTATTTTAAATTGTGTAGTTATGTTCATGTTAATTGAATATAGTTTTAGTATTTTACTACAACCAAGCGCAGGCGTCTACACTACCACATATTCGTTCTGCTATTCCTCTTCATTGAGTGTCGGTTCATAATTATCTACTGTTGTTAAATTAACATTTTCCTTTTTTCAGGTGGTCTGGATTTGGTTATAGTTCCTGGTGTTGCCTTTACGTCAGATGGAAAAAGGCTGGGGCATGGTAAAGGTTACTACGACAGATTTCTTAAACGCTGTGTTAATCCTGTACCGTTTACTGTAGGTCTAGCCCTTATACCACAGATTGTACCTGATGTACCTGTAGGCGACACAGATATCAAGCTTAATTTAGTTCTGTCCCCAAATGATACTACATGAGACTGTTTGGAAACATTTTCACAACGCCTGTTCAATTCTATAAGCATTTTTATAAGCAAGTAAACAAAATGTATTCATTCTCTAATAATGTCATCCTGTTAATCATGTATATTTTATTTTGATACTGTACATTTTAATAAACGACATTAAAAATAAGTATTTGTGGATTTATTAGAAATATGAGTACCTCACTGCTGAGTCGGAGTTTCACGATCGTATGGAGTACATACATGATATAATGGACTTTTCCACATAACTGAAATAAATTTGTGGAAGAGATTTTAAACTTTATTACAAATATTCAAGTGTTTTACAGCTGGTTAATTTTTTATTCTCCATAGACGTGGGCTTATTAATGGAGTAAACTGCAATGGGTTATTTATAACGTAACAACATTTTATAAAAGATATTCGAAAGAAAAAAAACATTAAATTCCCACAGTTTTGTAGTGGCACGAGGGACATCGTAATACCGTTTACAGTTTACACATATAATTGACTACAATATACATTAGGCTACAAGAATAGACTTCTTCTAGATATACACCCTTGAAAAAAAAAAGAAAGAAAGAAAGGGAGGGAGGGAGGGAGGGAGGAAGGGAGGGAGAGAGAGAGAAAGAGACTGTAAAATGATATATTTTTCTAAGTCTTCATTGTGTCCACGCCCGGTTTACAATGGTCTTACGGGACGTGTTACTTTAGCTTCATTCTAGTGAATCTTCTCATAATTGAGTCTTAGTTATTAAATGTGCAACCATAGCCGAGCGGTTATAGACAAGTATGTAGGAGCTGGACCTACAAAGATTCACATTGTATCACCCACATTGTAATATAACTTCCAATTGCTTAACTTTACTTGATTATAATTGTTATAGTATAATTTATACTCATACAAAAGCTGAAACAGTTTATAACTAAACAGCGAACAAAATGCTGTTGAAGGCGTGGCTTACCAACACTGGAGTCTAGCGTTCCCCCTCTACCGTCATTTTAGATTGCTTCTTCTCCATTGCGTGGGCTGCACTGGTCATATTTCAGTGCGTTGTTCCTCAGGGTTTAAAGAAACTATGATTCGATCTATTTGTTGATCACTTGTAAGGTCATGTCTGAGGTAATTATGGTAATTATTTTCTGTTAACTTTCAAAATCAAAACAGTATTAAAATACACTCGTTTCGTGTGGTTTGCTTGGATGGCGAGAAGGGAGAAGGCTCTCCTCGCGCATGCGCACACCGACCGCAGTTTGTTTGCGGTCTACCTGTACTCTGTTTTCAAACTAATTGAAATAAATTTTTATTGCTACGTGTAAAATCAAATCAAAATGCAGAATAACTTAGTACCAGGTGTGTAAACCCGAAAGTGAGCCCAGAATACGTAGGAACATTAGGCAAAATAACACAGCATTGTACGGTAGGGACTGTTTACCCCTGCTTCAGTGGTCTACACAGGGCATACTTAAGGAGTTCCGGCACAGAGCTCACAAGGGATGTCCACCTGCTACTTGCAAGTGGTCGCATTCGACACTTTTCAGGTTTTAGTTTTGGGCGCTGCGGTTCTACTCAGATTTTTGGTACACAAGTCTTAAGCAGAGCAGCACGTTCAAGAGGTCCCGAGCTTGAATCGCTCCATGGATCCCGGACTCATTTGAGCATCATTTCACCCATTTCATTCATCGTCGGATGTGACTTAACGTTGGAGGACGTAAATTAAAAAATAAAAGAAAAAAAGCGGAGATGATGCCATCAAACTCTCAAGCGAATATAAGTTTGAGCATAGTGATAGCTCCCTTGTCAGTAAAGTAATCTATCCTACCATAATCATGTTAGCGTTGGACTCTATTACCTGCGAAAGAGATTGGGCACTGCGACCAGTTGTACATATGCACCAAGTTGAGCATTGCCAGAAAGAAGCATAAGGCGAGAGGAGACAGAGGGCGGCCGACCCAAGGAGTCACGGCAGTACAGAGGGGAGGGTCCCTACTATTTAACAGTTAGAAACACCCCCGGCAGAGCAGCACACCGGTATCCCGCCCCCGGTGTCGGGAAACGGTCACCAGGTAGGTCCGGAGACTGGTAACAGGAAGTGGAAGGAGGTAGTGTTAACAGAACCATATCATCATGCCATGCAGTGCCGAGACTCCCGCCGACACTTCTATCCTGAAAGAGACCACAAGTTGAGAGATGATGTGAAATGATAATGGAAATGAAATGGCATAACCAGCATTCACCTACCGGCCCGGGAATCCCCCGATAAAAGCCATTGGTCAGACAGGCCAATCGAACTCGGGCCTCCCGAGTGCGGGACGCAGATGAAAAAGCCTGACCCATCCCGCTCGGTGTAATCATGTTTAATTAGATTTCTGTGTATTATTAGTTATTTAACAAGTTCAGATACGTGAAAATAAAGACAGTCTCAGTAACTCTGCGATGTGAATTAATACGCGTTTTCTATTGATTACCAATTTCCAGCCGTGTTGAATTGGTGGAAACTTTAGACCGACCCGCATTTCCTGCCTCTCAGGAGAAACTAAAGAAATGTAATCAGACTTCTCGAGGGTGCATTTCTGAACTCAAATTCCTCCGAATGCGTGTCATGATCTTACTGACACTATCCTCACAAAAAATGCTGTCAACCAGACATGTGTAGTTTCACCGAAAATAAATACTTAAAATTTCTTAGTTTCTTTTGTCACCTATCGTCAGTTTTCATCTGTGATTTTCATTTAAGACACTAAAAAGTCTGTATGTTTTAAAAAATATAGTGCGATCCATATAAACCTGAACCATTTCAATTGGTAGGCCATAATTTCCCTTTGAAAGCTCGTAGAATGTAGAAATTTGTTTTAATGATCTCAGTGGCTCTGGAAGATTGGACAACACTGACCATTGTTGACAGTTGACAGTCTTAAATGTGCCATTTTCTTTGATACAACTCTAGACACTGAAGTTTATATGGGTATCTTCAGGTGGATGATATCGTATTGAGAGAAGGTTATTTCCAACAAGATGCAGAAACATCATACATCTAGTGACACCATAGAACCTGTAACCAGTTTTGATAATCGAATAATCTCAAAAGGTCTGTGCCCCCCCCGACTAACCTCACCGGATATTTTCTTGTGGGGGTACCTAAAAATAAAGTGTACATGAATAGGCTACGGACAATTGATGTTTTCAAGGAATCCATTCAAACCGAAATGAGTAACATTGGCGAGGATACTCTCCGTAAAACTTCAGAGAATATGGTGAGATGAGTGCAAACATGTATAGATGCTGGTGGAGGACACTTCCATCATTTTCTGTGAGATGTAAATAGTGTAATGTAATCTCCCAATTGTATATTATATTCTCCTAAAGTTGCACGTGTGTCCTATTATTGGTTCAAAAGTTATGACCTATTGAAATGGTTAAAGTTTATATGTATTGCACTGTATATACTAACAAATAAAAACTGAAGTTTACCTTTATTACACGGATAATGATGATATCTTGCTACATAGGTGAATTTTAGCATCTGCCTATTGTATGCACACTCACAAAAACAATAATAATGATGTCTTTCTATTGCACAATTAAGTCCTGTAATAATAATATTTTGATCTCTGAACTCCTTGATGTTTGCTAACACTTGACCTTTGTGCTTTCGTTTTATCGTTCTCTGCTGCATTTCATTAGTCTTGGGAAGATAAACTGGTGTAATTTTAAGTATTCTTCAAAATGCAAAACCAGTGCAGCATTTCTCTAACTCGATCGTTAGATTGAAACTTATAAACTAAATAAAACACAAAGTCGACCTGCTGTTTTTGATGTATACGATTTAAAACTCATACTCACACTCGGAAGGGTGGGGCATATACACTGCATGGCTAGCAAAAGTGATTACGATACACATCCCTCTAGCTTGCCTCCTTGCCTGGGCAATCAGTAGTCACTATCCACATTTACACAATTTTCCCAGCGGTTCTTGACCTTCCGAATACCTTCATTGTAGAAGTCTGCGACTGCAGATGGAGTAGGACACACCGACGACTACGCATGGACAAAGGAAATAACGAACGGCCACGCCGGAACCAAGGACGACCGAACACATAGTTCGAATTGCATGCCAAGTACTATTGACAAACCCAGAATACTGGGGCCATAAGTAGAATTAATACGAAAAACACATATATAATAGATAAGTTACACATAACACTGACCAACAGGCCTACCCGGCCTCAGCCACATGTACATAAGTAAAGTAAAGCATAAATTACACTTGGTGGTGCCCAGGTTTCATGGTCACCACCAAGAAGCAACATAGAGGCGCTCGCATGCATCGCATGCCAGCTTAATAGATACCACATACTAACCGGGGTGCTATGCGGGACCCGACTAAGCATGTTAATAAGTGCACGCAAAATAATTTAAGTCACGTAACTAACACGTGGTGGGTTTTTTTAGTGAGTACACCTGGCCCCCTCAGGGCACAGGGACCCTCACACTGTCGGCCGTCGCACGCGGGCCGTCGCCTGTAACTGGGTTTTTCCCCTCCACGGTAAAAAAAAAAAAAAAAAAAAAAAAAAATGCAGAATTTGCGACTTCGCGTCGAGACGTCATAGGGGTAACACCTGAAGAGCCCGACTAGCTAGGACTGGAGTCCTAGCGAGAAGAAGGGAGTTCGAGCCCGCGAGACCTTCCAGGAGCCAGCGATCTGACCGGCGAGGCAGCGCTCACACGCTGCTCTCTGTCCGTGCCAGCCAGCCACCAGCCTGCCAGCCCAGCAGCAGCTGCGCGCCTGCTCCCTCAGCGAGCCTGCGCTCTAACCAGCGCCCCTTCTGTACTAGGGCAAAACAGCAAGGCCACAGCCAACAGTCTCCGACTGGTTCTTAGGCGCCTTCGGGTCCGGCCCGCTGCTGTTTGCGCTACTCAACACCCTCTACAGAAGTCTTTCTCTCTCACTGTACTTCTTCTTTCCTCTGACTATTAGGTTTAAGTTCATTATCACACATCACAGACACCATGGGCAAGTGTGGGAAACCCATTGTCCATTCCCCCCTGGACGTAGCACCACCGGGCCGAATAGTGGCCAGGAACCTCCTGGGTGAGGTCGGTGGCGCCAAGTCTAATGCCACAGAATCCGACCGTCTATCGTCACCCACTGCTCCTATCAGCCCCCCCGGCAACCTCTCATCATCATCATCATCATCATCATCATCATCATCATCATCATCATCATCATCATCATCATCATCATCATCATCATCATCATCATCATCATCATCATCATCATCATCATCATCATCATCATCATCATCATCATCATCATCATCATCATCATCATCATCATCATCATCATCATCATCATCATCTTCATCCTCCTCGCCAAACTCCACACTGCACGACGACTCATTTACCGAACCACTGGCCACTTCAACACGACCATCCTCACCAAGGAATCTACCACCCACTGACTCTGCCACCGAAACTAACTCACCCCGGCCGCCTACCCCTTTCCCGGCGGCCATTCAGGCCCCTCCATCATCATCTGCCGCGAGGCATCCTCAGCCGGAACACACCACACGCAGACCTGCCGAACCCTCTGCATCATCCGCCTCCACATCTAAACCACCGCCTGCAACTCAGAACTCTAGACTGTCTGACCCAAGACTAAGGAAACCTGACGAGCATTCTACTGACGCCCCTGCCATCACGCCCGCACCACCCACCACACAGACGGCCCCTACTGCTGCCTCACAGCAACATAATCCTGTGCAGTCCCAGAACACAGACGCCCCTGACACCAGGACTTACGCGGATGCAGTCAGAACTGTACTCCCTCCACCCCTCTACATCCAACGAAACCACGCCGCTGAACTTGGACGCTTCCTGAGACGATTTGACAATGAATTCCGCCCAGGGGAATACACTGTGACCCAGGCATCACATACGCAAGACTTCTCCGTGCGTATGCGTTGCGACGCGGACTACCGCAACATGATACTCTTCCTCCAAAGAGTGGGACTTAGCTTCCATGTCACTCCCCCACCTGAAGGGAGGACCTACAGGGTGGTGTTAAAGCGCCTCCCCGTGGACGGTGCCGAACGCGATGTAAAAGAGGACCTAGAGTCCTCCGGCATCCGGGTGGCCCGTGTGGCGCAGCTTCGACGATATGACCGAAACAGCACCCCACTCCCTATATATCTAGTAGAGGTAGAAACTCCTGAGGATCTCCACAAATGCCTAAACAGCCTTTCCTCTGCTTTACACTTCAGGGTACAAGTGGAGGAGTACCGCAAACCACAGATCCCCATTCAGTGTAGACGGTGCCTGGCCCTGGGGCACTCGCTGCAGCACTGCCGGTCGCCGCGTGTAGTCTGCTCCAAGTGTGCTGCACATCATGAATCAGCAAGTTGCCGAGCTCCACCGGACGCACGGCGCTGTGCCTTGTGCGACAGCCAGCATCACGGGGCACGGTACAGGGGCTGCCCAGTGTACCAGGCGGCGGTCGCTCGACTGCGAGCAGCCGCTCCCAGGCCCAACCAGCCAGCGCAGCAGGAACCACGCGGGCAACCCCTCCAGCCAACTCCACTCCCTCAACGAAGCCCGAGACCACCAAGGCAGAGCAGAGAGGTGCCAGCGCACACAGTAGCCCCACCGCAACCGCTTCAATTTGCCAGCCAGGACGGCCCAGGCGTAGCGCGGCAATTACTCCTCCCCGGCAATGGGCCGCTGGATGAAGCAGCTGTCCAGAGGTCGCGCTACGAGCTTGGGCCGGAGCACACGCGAATCAGCTGGAGCACCGCAAGAGATACGATGCTCCACGTGCTCTCCCAGCTGCTTACACAACCACACCACACCCGTGCCATAATCAGGGAGTACTCAAATTTCTTCTCACTATTTCTAAAACCCGATTTCTACTTTTATGGCGACTAACCCCACCAGACTTATGACATGGAATGCCTATGGACTACGACAACGAAAACACGAACTGACTGACTTCTTACACGAAAATGACATACATGCTGCACTCATAACTGAGACTAGACTATCCCCACATGACCGCCTGAACATTCCAGGGTATCTAGTTTATCGGTCTGACCGCGATCGAAGGGGCGGGGGCACGGCGATAATAATCAAACGCACTTCCATAAACAGCCAGGCATACATTCCCCCCTTAAACAGACTTGAAGCCTCGGGGGCTTACGTACAACTGGACACTATTAAACTACTCCTAATCGCGACATACAACCCACCACAAGACATTGATACATCGGATATAGACACCCTTCTCAACATCCACCCTACCATCATCATAGCAGGAGACCTAAACGCCAAGCACCCGGACTGGAACTGCAGAGACTCCAACCGGGCAGGCAGCAAACTCTGCCAACATTCACAACGATCAGACTACATAGTAATAGCACCGAATACACCGACCCACATCCCGTTTAACCCTAAGAAGCAACCCAGCATACTGGACATTACCCTCATCAGAAACTTAGGTGGACGTAGGATTATACCCACCGTCTATAACGCTCTTTCTTCAGACCACCTCCCAGTATTATTCACTGTAGAGGGCACTCTCACCCCTACCACCTTCCTCCCAAGACACAACTTCAACAAAGCTGACTGGGAGGTTCTACGTGCAACCCTAGACGAGACCTTACCACCCATCCCACATATTGCTCCAACTGACATAGACACAGTAGCTAGAAACGTTGAAAATGCCATTAAATTCGCCATCACTAAAGCCGTCCCTGTAATCACACACAGACCACGAACAAACCCACTGCCTGCTGATATCAGAGTCCTGGCCTCAGAAAGAAACAGGGCCAGAAGACGCTGGCAGCGCTCAAGACACCCCAATGACTTCTCCAGACTCAGGGACCTTAACTCAGAAATTCGCCAACGCACAGCAGCTAAACAAGCTGAACAATGGAACTCGGTTCTCCAAGACTTAAACCCCGAACACACCACCGTCTGGCGCATTGCCAAACATCTGACGCGCGACAAGACTGTCATCCCTCCACTCCATTACAATGGCAACATAGCAACCACGGACAGCGAGAAGGCTGAAGCTCTTGCTTCACATCTCCAAGACACGCTTACCCCAAACGTAATCCCAAGCTGCCCCAGATTCATACAAGAGACCGAAAACTTAACTCTACAACTACTCAGCCGACCAACGCATAATAAGCTACGCCGTACATGCGACTCGGAACTACGATGGCTCATCAGGCATCTCCCTAACCGTAAAGCCCCAGGCCCCGACGATATTCCCAACAAAGTTCTCAAGCAGCTCCCAAACAACACGCTTACAACCCTGACAAGACTCTATAACACAATTCTAGAATCAGGCTATTACCCCAAAGACTGGAAGAACGCCCTGGTTCTACACTTTCCGAAGAAAAACAAAGACCTGTCCAACCCTGGCAGTTACCGCCCCATCAGCTTACTCAACACTTTAAGTAAACTACTGGAGAAAATTATTCTGAAGCGACTAAATCACTATATCCACAAACACAAAATTTTAATCCCGGAGCAATTCGGCTTCCGAGCCCAACACTCCACAACTCTACAGCTAGTACGGGCCACCGAACACATAACTAAAGGCTTAAATTTCCGTAAATCCACAGCTGCAGTTTTCCTAGATATAGAGAGAGCATTTGATCGTGTATGGCACCAAGGCCTTATCTGTAAAATGCACCAGCTTCACATACCGGACTCAATAATTAAACTCGTTGCAAACTACCTCACGGGAAGAACTTTCCAATCAAAAATAAATGATACTAAATCAGCTCCCAAACCCATCTGCGCAGGCGTGCCACAAGGAAGCCTTCTCGGGCCTGTACTATTTAATATCTACATAAATGATATCCCGAAGGACCCCTTGGCAGATTATTTCATCTATGCAGATGACACTGCAATAATGACACAATCCGGTGCCATAAGACTCGCAATACGTAGAATTCAAACCGCCCTTTACTCTCTTGAGGACTGGCTCACCAAATGGCGAATCAAAGTCAACACCAACAAATGTGAAGCCATAGTATTCACCAAACGCGTTACTCACCGCACACAGGCACGGAACCTCCCTCCTCTCCAATTATTTAATAACAACATCTACTGGCAACCTAAGGTCACGTACCTGGGCGTGGTGATGGATCCTGGCCTCACCTGGAAACATCACATTCAAAACATCCGTTGCAAAGCCAATGCACAGTTGTCCAAATTATACCCCCTTATAAATATAAATAACTCGCTACAAATGAAAATGGGGCTCACTCTCTATAAAACGCTGCTTCGACCCATATTAACGTATGCTGCCCCGGCTTGGGGCTACGCAGCTCGAACTCACATTAAACGCCTACAACAGCTCCAAAATAAGGTAATTAGAATCATCTGCAAGGTACCAGCAATAACACCCTCGAATCAACTGCACGAGGAACTCAAACTCCACACAATCGAACAGTTCATCAAAAAGCTAGCTTTCGACCTCTATGCCCGGGCGGAGAACTGCCACAACCCTCTCATCCGACAACTAGGCCAATACCAAACAACTACCAACAAACATAACAGACCGCTCTCCTTGTTTGACAGAAACCTTACAGAAACCATAACACAAGAAGACATTAACGATTACCTCGACCTGCTAGTGCCGGACTAACCTACGCATCAAACTAAACATATGCTTCCCATCTTCTTGCTACAGACAGCCCTTCAAGTCCCCGCTCCGCGGGGCGGCCCGGAGGGACGAGGGCCCCTCCAACTGTGACCATTTACGACCCGGCTTTGATACGGACAACGCACCAGGAACTGGCACGGACAACTCGTCCAGTAGGACGAAGCGCCACATCTACACCGAAGATCGCAACACGATAAGTAGCTGCATGAATTAGAATTAAGAAATTTCACCCACCACCTCAACCCTTCCACTGTCAAACCACTCTACTTCTACTAACCCATCGCCAAACCCAAAATTGCCACTACTTCACTAAAATTTCACAAGACACTAAGAGGCCCCATGACTTCCCACGGCACCACTCAGGACTTTCAGTCATGTGTGCTGCCCTGGCCTGCATCTCCTCTACCCGCTCACATGCATCGCATGTCAGCTCCTACTTTCATACCTTTACTAACCAGGGTGCTATTAGCGGAACCTGATCAGTGCACGGTAGTTTAACGTAGAATTAACAGCACCCTTTCCCCCTGCTCGTTGCATGGTTAGGTACACTAACAGCATGTGCATGGGGAGACGATGTAACCTCTTCAAGGCAGAGACGATCGTCACCGGGGGCGGCGGGTGTGGGGCCGCCCCTTTATAAGAAAAAATATATATATATATATAAAAAAGCAGAATTTGCTTTAACCCAAACCGACTCCATACCCTCGAGGAGCTCCTGTCAGCCGCACTCTCCGCCGCCAGCCACCGGCCTCCAGCGGAAGACGTTCAGGACCTTCACTCAGAGGTTCTGAACCTCAACCAACGCCTGGGCAACCTGGAGGAAGCCGTCACCTCAGCAGCCCAACAACAAGACGCCACCCACCAGCCTCCAGGACACACTCCAGGACACACTCACTGACGGACTACTACCTGAAAGACTTGACCAACTCTCAGACGATGTCACCCAATTGCAACAGACGACGAAGGCCATCAGCTCCCAGCTGCAACGAACAGAGCAATTGGTCACCGAACACAAGGACATTATGGCATCACTACAACGCAAGATGCACCGAGTGGAGACACAACTCACCGACTCATTACCCTGCCAACCCGCGGACTTATCCACCGTCAAGACTCGACGAGCTCCACTCGCTAATGACCCTAATGGACAATAGCCTCCACACTAGACTCCACGATTTGAAGTACGCCGAACAAAGACTAGCAGACTACGACGCCCAGAACACCAACATACGCACACCGCCACGTCCACAACCACACACCTGATGGCCTCAACGACCCCCTCCCGGCTGTAACTGCCGGAGATTATGCCCTCCAATACATACAATTCAATTATTAATAAAGATTACTTCCACCTTGACTACCATTCCTCACTTTCACCTCTACTCCCCAGGCGTCGCTCAGGGCCTTCTGGTCATGTTCGGCCCCTTGGACTTATCCTTTACCTGCCCGCCGTTATAGACGGCCGGCTCTGCACTATCACCTCTAATAAAGGGAGTGCTCAGTGCGGAATCCCAACAAGCCACTCCAATGTCTTCCTTACTTCTCACCTCTTATCATTAGTAGTTAGAAAAAAAAACTTTAACCCACTCTTCCATGACGTCGTTTGTGTTGTCATCGGCGACCACGCAACGGATTCTTCATTTCCGGGAACAAGAAAAAGTCACTTGGTGCGAGATCGGGCGAATAAGGCGGATGCTGTAAGATCTCAAAGCCACATTCCCTTGTTATACCAACTGCAACTTGAGATGAATGAGCTGGTGCATTGTCAGCCAGAAGACGAACACCTTTGGAGAGCATACCGCGTCGTTTCTTAATCAGAGCTGTTCGTAACTTGTCCAGAAGATTACAGTAGTATCTGCCAGTGATGGTTTGACCCTTGGCAAGATAACCTGTAAGGATGACTCCACGACAGTCCCAGAAAACTGAAAGCATGACCTTCCCATCTGACTTTTGCACCTTTGCCCTTTTGGGAGGGGGGAATCTGCATGGTTCCATTCCATGCTCATGGCTTTTGTGTCTGGATCATACTGATAGATCCAGGATTCATCCATGTTTACCAGACGATCAAAAAAATGATCTTCATCCTGTTCCAACAGCATCAACATATATCTTGAAAAGTCTTGGAACCCACCGTGCACACACCTTATACATGAATAATTTTCCACAAACTACCATAACTAAGATGTGTCTCCATGATCATCTGGATGGTTGCCCGTTTGTCTTGCAGTATTAAACACTCCGCTTTCTTCACTGTGAGAGCATCCTCTGTCATTGACGGTCTACCAGCTCTTGGCTCATCCGTCAGGGACATGTGACCAGTTTGAAAATTCCTTTTCCACCTCACAGTAGTGTCATACGACGGTCAATCATTTCCATAAACAGCCGTCATGTCATCATGGATTTTCCGGGCAGTTTTACAATGTAGAAACTTGATCACAGGACGAGCCTCAATTTTCTCCATCTTACACCTCAGTCACTTCTGACACTCACGTATATATATATATAAAGACTCAAATCACTGAAACTACCAAAATTATGTCCCGAGGGATCAATGATGACACTGAAAAATTCTCATCATTCTAGCATAAAAACTACCTGAAGATAATTAAAACTTTAGTCACATCCTCGAAAACAGCATCTGAAGTGTTTGGAATACTTTTGGGTGCATTCTCTTCTGCAGACCACTTAGCATCCTTTTGTCCGTATACATGAAGGATCTCAAAAACGACTGCATGAATATATTCGCAAATTATATAAAATTTGTTGAGACTTCCAAATTTATTTAAAATCATATAACAATTCAGTCTTTCAATGGCCAATAATCTACAGTGTCGTGCTCAAGAAATGTTCAAAGACATCTATATTTTGTCAACAATATTAAGGTTGGCCAATTGTAAACCAACTGTTGGAAAATAAGCGTTTATATTAATTATATTAACTTTAATATTTATGTTAAAGTATTATCAATTAATATTATTATGTTACCTATAATATTTATCTTAAAGTGTATGTATAAATCATGTAGTATTAGTATAATGGGGTATCTTGATGCTGAAACAAAAACATGCAGCTTCTGCAAATATATGCCTTTTAGGCCAATACTGCGAAGTACCAAGTTGACCTTTTACAATAATAAAGAACAATTCTGGAAACATTTGCATCGATCTAGGTGGCTAAGTTTATAGGATCCCAAGGTCGTAGGTTCAGATTACGTCTAGCTCGATGGTTTTTAAGCATGCCTAAAATGTACTCCGTGTTAAAAGTTTTGCAGACGTGTAAAAGAACTCTTATGGGAAACATTTCCAGCACACCGATGGCACTGATATGATCATTGTAATTGACAGTGCTGCTAACAAACGATTTGTTTTTAATATTTGCAATACTGTTGAAATGGCTACAAAATTAACAGTAACTTTTAGAGATAACCGTCTAAACATGCACGTATTTTAGACTAAGTGTTGCACATATAACATACAACTTTAGGAATAAGATTACAGACAATTCTCCAATTGCTTAAAATTTGGAAAAAAAAATTAAAGGTAAGTGACTTAAATTTATACATTTCTAAACCACCCGTGACATGTATTATATGAAATTTTTATACACAATAACGTGACCCTTTTCTGATACATTTCGAATATGTACTGATTTAAATCGATACAAAAGTAAAGCTAGTTTACAGTCTTTATATACCGTAGGTAGTTGAAATATTTTATTTTTAACATTCATCCACAAATTTAAAATGTGTCTAACATCAGCATTTGCGTAAGTATATCTTATATTGGTGCCAAAATGGTTGCAAATGTTTTACTGCAATCACTCGACTCGGATTTAAAACTTAAGAACATCCCTGAGGCCGGTAGGTTATGTACATACTTTTGACTAGAAAGGAGGACATGTTTGAATATTAAGGATGAATGGAAGTGAAATTTGGAACTTGAATTGTTACTATGATATTTCAGTTCCTAAGGCACCTATAACATTTTTGGTTCATTTTTTTAAATTACTTCTTCATACTTGACAGACTATTAGGAGTTTCGAAGATAGATTGAGCTGTTAATGACAAATACTGTAAATATGGAATGGAAAATTACAGACAACTTTTAAAGCAAAATAAAAATGCCCACTAGAAGCCATTGCAATAGTAACGGTTTGGAATACTTCTCTTCTTAGTGAACAACACGGCGCTGGGGTGGGTTTTCTTCGGGATCTCCGTTCCCCCCATCTCATTCCAACAATGCTCCATCTTCTTCTCATGTATCATCACTGTCACCGCTTGCGGTGCCTCATTTAGTAAAACCGGGTGTTAAACACTACACATTTTATTTGTCTTCTAAGCGCTATGACAAATCTGAAGATAGTAAGAAAGTTGATGTCACTTTCGTGTGAATTTCTCCAACAACTATCCTTTACTTTTACATACTTTCTACGAAATATTTTCATAAAGAGTTGTTTTCCTAATCCACTTCATGTTAATGAAATAAATGTCCGCAAAAATAGCTTCACTATGCATTCTATAACTAGGCCGCGAACAAAATGCAGTTGGAGCGTGGCTTATCAACTCTAACTTTCCCCCTCTACCGTCATGTTAAGTGGCCTCTCCTCCATCGCGCGGGCTGCACGGGCCATCTGTTTCACTCGCTTTCGCATTCACTGTTACATTCACTCTTTGCATTTTCTGCTGAATCATTGCTTTGTTCCTCAGGGTTTAAAGAAACTATGATTCTACCTAATTGTTGATCGATCGTGAGGTCATGTCCGAGGTAATTATTTTCTGTCAACTTTGAAAATCAAAACAGTATTAACATACACTCGTTTCGTGTGGTTTGCGCTCTGTCGCATGCATGAAGGGAGGGGTGGGAATCATGTGATGCTTGGATGGCGAGAAGGGAAGAAGGCTCTTCTCACGCATGCGCACACCGACTGCATTCTGTTTGCGGTTTACATGAATACATTTTAAGCACAAAGGAAATTTAGGGAACCGATTCAATAGCTGTTTAGACATTTCTTGGAAATGGCTTATGCCACAAAGTAGTCATTTTAAATAAACTATGTGTTTTTAACACATCTACATTTCTGTGTAGTAGGTTTTCATCTATATCTTAATATCTGCTTATTATACAAAAGCATACAAAGTTCCCAAAGAAGACTTCAAAAGTTTACCACAAAATTCAGGATATACATTTTATTTATTATCTTAAGTATGCCGTTTTTAATGAAAATTTCAGTCATTTTTAGAAAAGAAACGTGTCGAAACATTTTCCCCGTAAAGCCTAGTCTACAGTAGTGAGATTTTCTTGACAATATTCATATCTTAGCTCTGGAAGAAACTGATCTGAAACCAAGTTTATTTTCCACCCAAGTTATCGTTTCTTTTGCTGTTCACACATACAAAGTTAAACAAATTTTAATGCGCTTACCTCGAAACTCGTAGGTATGTCCCGATCAACGGAGAAGCGTGAATTTCAAAGCGAGGAAGCTCCAAATAATAATTTTCATTATAATAAGAGAGAATAACGGCTCAAAGAACTAGGCTACTCTTCAGTACTATGTATTGTACAATCACACTTAGGTTCTTCTTGCATTGCAATATTGGTCACACTACAAGCAAAGATATTCCTGCTGCCCCTCTTGACCCAGATGTTCCAATTTTTCCTACAGCTGGCCCATACCGCGTGCTAGTAAAATGGAGAAAGTATGCAATTCAACACTTTTGCTAATAACCTAAAACTTCACAAGAATTTCCTATTTGAACCCATCATTGCTTATCACCCATCACCTTTGAACCTCTAGTGCTGCAGCCAGAGCAAGGAAGGAAGGAAGGGAGGAAGGAAGGAAGGGAGGAAGGAAGGAAGGGAGGAAGGGAGGAAGGGAGGGAGGTAGGGAGGTAGGCAGGGAGGCAGGCAGGGAGGCAGGGAGGAAGGAAGGAAGGAAGGGAGGAAGGAAGGAAGGAAGGAGGTAAGGAGTTAAGGAGTTAAGGGGGCAAGGGATCAAGGGGGCAAGGGATCAAGGGGGCAAGGGATCAAGGGGGCAAGGGATCAAGGGGGCAAGGGATCAAGGGGGCAAGGGATCAAGGGGGCAAGGGATCAAGGGGGCAAGGGATCAAGGGGGCAAGGGATCAAGGGGGCAAGGGATCAAGGGGGCAAGGGATCAAGGGGGCAAGGGATCAAGGGGGCAAGGGATCAAGGGGGCAAGGGATCAAGGGGGCAAGGGATCAAGGGGGCAAGGGATCAAGGGGGCAAGGGATCAAGGGGGCAAGGGATCAAGGGGGCAAGGGATCAAGGGGGCAAGGGATCAAGGGGGCAAGGGATCAAGGGGGCAAGGGATCAAGGGATCAAGGGATCAAGGGATCAAGGGATCAAGGGATCAAGGGATCAAGGGATCAAGGGATCAAGGGGGCAAGGGGGCAAGGGGGCAAGGGATCAAGGGGGCAGGACGGCGGAGCGGCGCGGCGGCAGGCAGGAATTCAGGCAAGAAGGCAGGCAGGAATTCAGGCAGGAATTTAGGCAAGAAGGCAGGCAGGAATTCAGGCAGGAATTTAGGCAAGAAGGCAGGCAGGAATTCAGGCAGGAATTTAGGCAAGAAGGCAGGCAGGAATTCAGGCAGGAATTTAGGCAAGAAGGCAGGCAGGAATTCAGGCAGGAATTTAGGCAAGAAGGCAGGCAGGAATTCAGGCAGGAATTTAGGCAAGAAGGCAGGCAGGAATTCAGGCAGGAATTTAGGCAAGAAGGCAGGCAGGAATTCAGGCAGGAATTTAGGCAAGAAGGCAGGCAGGAATTCAGGCAGGAATTTAGGCAAGAAGGCAGGCAGGAATTCAGGCAGGAATTTAGGCAAGAAGGCAGGCAGGAATTCAGGCAGGAATTTAGGCAAGAAGGCAGGCAGGAATTCAGGCAGGAATTTAGGCAAGAAGGCAGGCAGGAATTCAGGCAGGAATTTAGGCAAGAAGGCAGGCAGGAATTCAGGCAGGAATTTAGGCAAGAAGGCAGGCAGGAATTCAGGCAGGAATTTAGGCAAGAAGGCAGGCAGGAATTCAGGCAGGAATTTAGGCAAGAAGGCAGGCAGGAATTCAGGCAGGAATTTAGGCAAGAAGGCAGGCAGGAATTCAGGCAGGAATTTAGGCAAGAAGGCAGGCAGGAATTCAGGCAGGAATTTAGGCAAGAAGGCAGGCAGGAATTCAGGCAGGAATTTAGGCAAGAAGGCAGGCAGGAATTCAGGCAGGAATTTAGGCAAGAAGGCAGGCAGGAATTCAGGCAGGAATTTAGGCAAGAAGGCAGGCAGGAATTCAGGCAGGAATTTAGGCAAGAAGGCAGGCAGGAATTCAGGCAGGAATTTAGGCAAGAAGGCAGGCAGGAATTCAGGCAGGAATTTAGGCAAGAAGGCAGGCAGGAATTCAGGCAGGAATTTAGGCAAGAAGGCAGGCAGGAATTCAGGCAGGAATTTAGGCAAGAAGGCAGGCAGGAATTCAGGCAGGAATTTAGGCAAGAAGGCAGGCAGGAATTCAGGCAGGAATTTAGGCAAGAAGGCAGGCAGGAATTCAGGCAGGAATTTAGGCAAGAAGGCAGGCAGGAATTCAGGCAGGAATTTAGGCAAGAAGGCAGGCAGGAATTCAGGCAGGAATTTAGGCAAGAAGGCAGGCAGGAATTCAGGCAGGAATTTAGGCAAGAAGGCAGGCAGGAATTCAGGCAGGAATTTAGGCAAGAAGGCAGGCAGGAATTCAGGCAGGAATTTAGGCAAGAAGGCAGGCAGGAATTCAGGCAGGAATTTAGGCAAGAAGGCAGGCAGGAATTCAGGCAGGAATTTAGGCAAGAAGGCAGGCAGGAATTCAGGCAGGAATTTAGGCAAGAAGGCAGGCAGGAATTCAGGCAGGAATTTAGGCAAGAAGGCAGGCAGGAATTCAGGCAGGAATTTAGGCAAGAAGGCAGGCAGGAATTTAGGCAAGAAGGCAGGCAGGAATTCAGGCAGGAATTTAGGCAAGAAGGCAGGCAGGAATTCAGGCAGGAATTTAGGCAAGAAGGCAGGCAGGAATTCAGGCAGGAATTTAGGCAAGAAGGCAGGCAGGAATTTAGGCAGGAATTTAGGCAAGAAGGCAGGCAGGAATTTAGGCAGGAATTTAGGCAAGAAGGCAGGCAGGAATTTAGGCAGGAATTTAGGCAAGAAGGCAGGCAGGAATTTAGGCAGGAATTTAGGCAAGAAGGCAGGCAGGAATTTAGGCAGGAATTTAGGCAAGAAGGCAGGCAGGAATTTAGGCAGGAATTTAGGCAAGAAGGCAGGCAGGAATTTAGGCAGGAATTTAGGCAAGAAGGCAGGCAGGAATTTAGGCAGGAATTTAGGCAAGAAGGCAGGCAGGAATTTAGGCAGGAATTTAGGCAAGAAGGCAGGCAGGAATTTAGGCAGGGATTTAGGCAAGAAGGCAGGCAGGAATTTAGGCAGGAATTTAGGCAAGAAGGCATGCAGGAATTTAGGCAGGAATTTAGGCAAGAAGGCAGGCAGGAATTTAGGCAGGAATTTAGGCAAGAAGGCAGGCAGGAATTTAGGCAGGAATTTAGGCAAGAAGGCAGGCAGGAATTTAGGCAGGAATTTAGGCAAGAAGGCAGGCAGGAATTTAGGCAGGAATTTAGGCAAGAAGGCAGGCAGGAATTTAGGCAGGAATTTAGGCAAGAAGGCAGGCAGGAATTTAGGCAGGAATTCAGGCAAGAAGGCAGGCAGGAATTTAGGCAGGAATTCAGGC
This sequence comes from Mantis religiosa, assembly GCA_030765055.1. Lineage (NCBI taxonomy): Eukaryota > Metazoa > Arthropoda > Insecta > Mantodea > Mantidae > Mantis > Mantis religiosa. The sequence goes on from CM060957.1 coordinate 135,694,633, forward strand.
AAGAAGGCAGGAAGGCAGGAAGACAGGCACTCAGGAAATCAGGAAGGCCGGAAATCAGGCAGGAAGGAAGGCAGGCAGGAGGGCAGGCAAGATTGCGGGCAGGAAGGCAGGCTAGAAGTCAGGCAAGAACGCAGGAAGGCAGGCAAGAAGGCAGGAAGGCAGGAAGACAGGCAGGAGGGCAGGCAAGATTGCACGCAATAAGGCAGGAAGGCAGGCAGGAGGGCAGGCAAAATTGCAGGCAGGAAGCCAGGAAGGCAGACAGCAGGGCAGGAAGGCAGGCAAGAAGGCAGGCAAGAAGGCAGGCCAGAAGGCAGGCCAGAAGGCAGGAAGGCAAGCAAGAAGGCAGGAAAACAGGCAAGAAGGCAGGAAGGCAGGCTAGAATGCTGGCAAGAAGGCAGGAAGGCCGACAAGAAGGAAGGAAGGCGGGAAGTCAGGCAGGAAGGCAGGCAAGGAGGCAGGAAGGAACGCAGGAAGACAGGCAAGAAGGCAGAAAGGAACGCAGGCAGGCAAGGAGGCAGGAAGGCCGGCAAGAAGGCATGAAGGCAGGAAGACAGGCAGCAGGGCAGACAAGATTGAACGCAGTAAGGCAGGAAGGCAGGCAGGAGGGCAGGCAAAATTGCAGGCAAGAAGCCATGAAGGCAGGAGGGAGGGCAGGGAGGCAGGCAAGAAGGCAGGAAGGCAGGCAAGAGGGCAGGCAAGAAGGCAGGCATGAAGGCAGTAAGGCAGGCAGGAAGGCAGGCAGGAAGGCAGTCAAGAGGTCAGGCAAGAAGTTAGGCAAGAAGGCAGGAAGGCAGGCAAGAAGGCACGCAAGAAGGCAGGCAAGAAGGCAGGATGGGAGGCAAGAAGGCAGGCACAAAGGCAGGAAGGCAGGCAGGAGGGCAGGCAGGAAGGCAGGAAGGCATGCAGGAAGGCGGGAAGGCAGGCAAGATGGCACGCAAGAAGGCAGCCAAGAAGGCAGGAAGGCAAGCGAGTAGGCAGGAAGGCAGGCAAGAAGGCACTCACGAAGGCAGGCAGGAAGGTAGGCAAGAAGGCAGGAGGCACGCAAGAAGGCAGGAAGGCAGGCTAGAAGGCAGACAAGAAGGTAGGAGGGCAGACAAGAAGGCAGGAAGGAGGGAAGTCATGCAGGAAGGCAGGAAAGAAGGCAACAAGGAAGGAAGGCAGGCAGGCAAGAAGGCAGGAAGACAGGCAGAAGGGCGGGCAAGATTGCACGCAATAAGGCAGGAAGTCAGGCAGGAAGGCAGGCAAAATTGCAAGCAAGAAGACAGGAAGGCAGGCAGGAAGGCAGGCAAGAAGGCAGGAAGGCAGGGAAGAAGGAAGGCAAAAAGGCAGGCAAGAAGGCAGGCAAAAAGGCAGGCAAGAAGGCAGGCAAAAAGGCAGGCAAGAAGGCAGGAAGGCAGGCACGAAGGCACGCAGGAAGGAAGACAAGAACGCACGCAGGAAGGCAGGCAAGAAGGCAGGACCTCAGGATGGCAGGCAAGAAGGCAGGAAGGCAGGAGGGCAGGCAAGATTGCACGCATTAAGGCAGGAAGAAAGGCAGGAGGGCAGGTAAAATTACAGGCTAGAAGCCAGAAAGGCAGGCAGGAAGGCAGGCATGAAGGCAGGCAAGAAGGCAGGCAGGCAGGCAAGAAGGCAGGAAGGCAGGCAGGAAGGCAGGCAAGAAGGCGCGCAAGAAGGCAGGCAAGAAGGCGGAAAGGCAGGTAGGAAGGCAGGAAGTTAGGCAAGAAAGCAGGCAAGAAGGCAGAAAGGCAGGCAGGAAGGCAGGCAAGATTGCACGCAAGAAGGCAGGAAGGCAGGCAGGAAGGCAGGAAGGCACGCAAGAAGTCAGGCAAGAACGCAGGAAGGCAGGAAGGAACGCAGGAAGGCAGGCAAAAAGGCAGAGAAGAAGGCAGGCAGGCAAGGAGGCAGGAAGGCAGGCAAGAAGGCAGGAAGGCAGGAAGACAGGCAGGAGGGCAGACAAAATAGCAGGCAAGAAGCCAGGAAGGCAGACAGGAAGGCAGGCAAAATTGCAGGCAAGAAGCCAGGAAGGCAGACAGGAGGCAGGAAGGCAGGCAAGAAGGCAGGCAAGAATTCAGGCCAGAAGGCAGGAAGGCACGCAAGAAGGCAGGAAAGCAGGCAAGAAGACAGGAAGGCAGGCTAGAATGCAGGCAAGAAGGCAGGAAGGCAGACAAGAAGGCAGGAAGGCGGGAAGTCAGGCAGGACGGCAGGCACGGAGGCAGGAAGGAACGCAGGAAGGCAGGCAAGTAGACAGAAAGGAAGGCAGGCAGGCAAGGAGGCAGGAAGGCAGGCAAGAAGGCAGGAAGGCAGGATTACAGGCAGCAGGGCAGACAAGATTGCACGCAGTAAGGCAGGAAGGCAGGCAGGAGGGCAGGGAAAACTGCAGGCAAAACTGCAGGCAAGAAGAAATGGAGGCAGGCAGGAGGGCAGGGAGGCAGGCAAGAAGGCAGGAAGGCAGGCAAGAAGGCAGGCAAGAAGGCAGGCATAAAGGCAGGAAGGCAGTCAAGAGTTAAGGCAAGAAGTTAGGCAAGAATGCAGGAAGGCAGGCAGGAAGGCGGGCAAGAAGGCACGCAAGAAGGCAGGCAAGAAGGCAGGATGGGAGGCAAGAAGGCATGCACAAATGCAGGAAGGCAGGCAGGAGGGCAGGCAGGAAGGCAGGCAGGAAGGCAGGAAGGCAGGCAGGAAGGCGGGAAGGCAGGCAAGATGGCACGCAAGATGGCAGGCAAGAGGGCAGAAAGGCAAGCAAGTAGGCAGGAAGGCAGGCAAGAAGGCACTCAGGAAGGCAGGCAGACAAGAAGGCAGTCAGGAGGGCAGGCAAGAAGGCAGGAGGCACGCAAGAAGGCAGGAAGGCAGGCTAGAAGGCAGGCAAGAAGGCAGGAAGGCAGACAAGAAGGCAGGAAGGCGGGAAGTCAAGCAGGAAGGCAGGCACGAATGCAGGCAAGAAGGCAAAAAGGAAGGCAGGCAGCAAGGAGGCAGGAAGGCAGGCAAGAAGTCATGAAGACAGGAAGACAGGCAGAAGGGCGCGCAAGATTGCACGCAATAAGGCAGGAAGGCAGGCAGAATTACAAGCAAGAAGACAGGAAGGCAGGAAGGCAGGCAAGAAGGCAGGAAGGCAGACAAGAAGGCAGAAAGGCAGGCAAGAAGGCAGGAAGGCAGGCAAGAAGGCAGAAATGCAGGCAAGAAGGCACGCAGGAAGGCAGGCAAAAAGGCAGGCAAGAAGGCAGGACTTCAGGATGGCAGGCAGGAAGGCAGGCAAGAAGGCAGGAAGGCAGGAAGACAGGCAGGAGGGCAGGCAAGATTGCAGGCAAGAAGAAATGAAGGCAGGCAGGAGGGCAGGGAGGCATGGAAGAAGGCAGGAAGGCAGGCAAGAAGGCGG
>CM060957.1:135705502-135710502 GCA_030765055.1 Mantis religiosa
GGCAGGCAAGAAGGCAGGAAGGCCGGCAAGAGGGCCGGAAGGGAGGAAGGCAGGCAAGAAGGCAAGCGGGCAAGAAGGCAGGACGGCAGTAAGGCCGGCGGGAAGGCAGGCAAGAAGGCAGGCAGGAGGGCAGGCAGGAAGGCAGGCAGGAAGGCAGGCAACACGGCAGGACGGCACGAAAGAAGGCAGCAAGGCAGGCAAGAAGGGAGGAAGACAGGCAAGAAGGCAGGAAGGGAGGAAGGCAACCAAGAAGGCAGGCAGGAAGGGAGGAAGGCAGGCAAGAAGGCAGGCAGGAAGGCAGGTATGAAGGCAAGGTTAATAATAATAATAATAATAATAATAATAATAATAATAATAATAATAATAATAATAATAATAATAATAATAATAATAATAATAATAATAATAATAATAATAATAATAATAATAATAATAATAATAATAATAATAATAATAATAATAATAATAATAATAATAATAATAATAATAATAATAATAATAATAATAATAATAATAATAATAATAATAATAATAATAATAATAATAATAATAATAATAATAATAATAATAATAATAATAATAATAATAATAATAATAATAATAATAATAATAATAATAATAATAATAATAATAATAATAATAATAATAATAATAATAATAATAATAATAATAATAATAATAATAATAATAATAATAATAATAATAATAATAATAATAATAATAATAATAATAATAATAATAATAATAATAATAATAATAATAATAATAATAATAATAATAATAATAATAATAATAATAATAATAATAATAATAATAATAATAATAATAATAATGGGTAATTTATTTTAAGCTGGAGGCCAGTATATGCAGACAAGAAGGCAGGCAAAAAGGCAGCAAGGCAGGCAAGAATGCAGCAGGGCAGGCAGTAAGGCAGGAGGGCAGCAAGGCAGGCAAGAAGGCAGGAGGGGAGGCAAGAGGGCAAGAAGGTAGGACGGCAGTAGGGCCGACGGGAAGGCAGGCAAGAAGGCAGCAAGGCAGGCAAGAGGGCAAGAAGGTAGGACGGCAGTAAGGCCGGCGGGAAGGCAGGCAAGAAGGCAGGAAGGCCGGAAGGGAGGAAGGCAGGCAAGAAGGCAAGCGGACAAGAAGGCAGGACGGCAGTAAGGCCGGCGGGAAGGCAGGCAAGAAGGCAGGAAGGGAGGAAGGCAGGCAGGAGGGCAGGCAGGAAGGCAGGCAAGACGGCACGAAAGAAGGCAGCAAGGCAGGCAAGAAGGGAGGAAGACAGGCAAGAAGGCAGGAAGGGAGGAAGGCAACCAAGAAGGCAGGCAGGAAGGGAGGAAGGCAGGCAAGAAGGCAGGCAAAAAGGCAGGTATGAAGGCAAGGTTAATAATAATAATAATAATAATAATAATAATAATAATAATAATAATAATAATAATAATAATAATAATAATAATAATAATAATAATAATAATAATAATAATAATAATAATAATAATAATAATAATAATAATAATAATAATAATAATAATAATAATAATAATAATAATAATAATAATAATAATAATAATAATAATAATAATAATAATAATAATAATAATAATAATAATAATAATAATAATAATAATAATAATAATAATAATAATAATAATAATAATAATAATAATAATAATAATAATAATAATAATAATAATAATAATAATAATAATAATAATAATAATAATAATAATAATAATAATAATAATAATAATAATAATAATAATAATAATAATAATAATAATAATAATAATAATAATAATAATAATAATAATAATAATAATAATAATAATAATAATAATAATAATAATAATAATAATAATAATAATAATAATAATAATAATAATAATAATAATAATAATAATAATAATAATAATAATAATAATAATAATAATAATAATAATGGGTAATTTATTTTAAGCTGGAGGCCAGTATATGCAGACAAGAAGGCAGGCAAAAAGGCAGCAAGGCAGGCAAGAATGCAGCAGGGCAGGCAGTAAGGCAGGAGGGCAGCAAGGCAGGCAAGAAGGCAGGAGGGGAGGCAAGAGGGCAAGAAGGTAGGACGGCAGTAGGGCCGACGGGAAGGCAGGCAAGAAGGCAGCAAGGCAGGCAAGAGGGCAAGAAGGTAGGACGGCAGTAAGGCCGGCGGGAAGGCAGGCAAGAAGGCAGGAAGGCCGGCAAGAGGGCCGGAAGGGAGGAAGGCAGGCAAGAAGGCAAGCGGGCAAGAAGGCAGGACGGCAGTAAGGCCGGCGGGAAGGCAGGCAAGAAGGCAGGAAGGGAGGAAGGCAGGCAGGAGGGCAGGCAGGAAGGCAGGCAGGAAGGCAGGCAAGACGGCAGGACGGCACGAAAGAAGGCAGCAAGGCAGGCAAGAAGGGAGGCAGGAAGGGAGGAAGGCAGGCAAAAAGGCAGGCAGGAAGGCAGGTATGAAGGCAAGGTTAATAATAATAATAATAATAATAATAATAATAATAATAATAATAATAATAATAATAATAATAATAATAATAATAATAATAATAATAATAATAATAATAATAATAATAATAATAATAATAATAATAATAATAATAATAATAATAATAATAATAATAATAATAATAATAATAATAATAATAATAATAATAATAATAATAATAATAATAATAATAATAATAATAATAATAATAATAATAATAATAATAATAATAATAATAATAATAATAATAATAATAATAATAATAATAATAATAATAATAATAATAATAATAATAATAATAATAATAATAATAATAATAATAATAATAATAATAATAATAATAATAATAATAATAATAATAATAATAATAATAATAATGGGTAATTTATTTTAAGCTGGAGGCCAGTATATGCAGACAAGAAGGCAGGCAAAAAGGCAGCAAGGCAGGCAAGAATGCAGCAGGGCAGGCAGTAAGGCAGGAGGGCAGCAAGGCAGGCAAGAAGGCAGGAGGGGAGGCAAGAGGGCAAGAAGGTAGGACGGCAGTAGGGCCGACGGGAAGGCAGGCAAGAAGGCAGCAAGGCAGGCAAGAGGGCAAGAAGGTAGGACGGCAGTAAGGCCGGCGGGAAGGCAGGCAAGAAGGCAGGAAGGCCGGCAAGAGGGCCGGAAGGGAGGAAGGCAGGCAAGAAGGCAAGCGGGCAAGAAGGCAGGACGGCAGTAAGGCCGGCGGGAAGGCAGGCAAGAAGGCAGGAAGGGAGGAAGGCAGGCAGGAGGGCAGGCAGGAAGGCAGGCAGGAAGGCAGGCAAGACGGCAGGACGGCACGAAAGAAGGCAGCAAGGCAGGCAAGAAGGGAGGCAGGAAGGGAGGAAGGCAGGCAAAAAGGCAGGCAGGAAGGCAGGTATGAAGGCAAGGTTAATAATAATAATAATAATAATAATAATAATAATAATAATAATAATAATAATAATAATAATAATAATAATAATAATAATAATAATAATAATAATAATAATAATAATAATAATAATAATAATAATAATAATAATAATAATAATAATAATAATAATAATAATAATAATAATAATAATAATAATAATAATAATAATAATAATAATAATAATAATAATAATAATAATAATAATAATAATAATAATAATAATAACAATAACAATAACAATAACAATAACAATAACAATAACAATAACAATAACAATAACAATAACAATAACAATAACAATAACAATAACAATAACAATAACAATAACAATAACAATAACAATAACAATAACAATAACAATAACAATAACAATAACAATAACAATAACAATAACAATAACAATAACAATAACAATAACAATAACAATAACAATAACAATAACAATAACAATAACAATAACAATAACAATAATAATAACAATAATAATAACAATAATAATAACAATAATAATAACAATAATAATAACAATAATAATAACAATAATAATAACAATAATAATAACAATAATAATAACAATAATAATAACAATAATAATAACAATAATAATAACAATAATAATAATCATAATAATAATCATAATAATAATCATAATAATAATGATAATAATAATGATAATAATAATGATAATAATAATGATAATAATAATGATAATAATAATGATAATAATAATGATAATAATAATGATAATAATGATAATAATGATAATAATGATAATAATGATAATAATGATAATAATGATAATAATGATAATAATGATAATAATGATAATAATGATAATAATGATAATAATGATAATAATGATAATAATGATAATAATGATAATAATGATAATAATGATAATAATGATAATAATGATAATAATGATAATAATGATAATAATGATAATAATGATAATAATGATAATAATGATAATAATGATAATAATAATAATAATAATAATAATAATAATAATAATAATAATAATAATAATAATAATAATAATAATAATAATGGGTAATTTATTTTAAGCTGGAGGCCAGTATATGCAGACAAGAAGGCAGGCAAAAAGGCAGCAAGGCAGGCAAGAATGCAGCAGGGCAGGCAGTAAGGCAGGAGGGCAGCAAGGCAGGCAAGAAGGCAGGAGGGGAGGCAAGAGGGCAAGAAGGTAGGACGGCAGTAGGGCCGACGGGAAGGCAGGCAAGAAGGCAGCAAGGCAGGCAAGAGGGCAAGAAGGTAGGACGGCAGTAAGGCCGGCGGGAAGGCAGGCAAGAAGGCAGGAAGGCCGGCAAGAGGGCCGGAAGGGAGGAAGGCAGGCAAGAAGGCAAGCGGGCAAGAATGCAGGACGGCAGTAAGGCCGGCGGGAAGGCAGGCAAGAAGGCAGGAAGGGAGGAAGGCAGGCAGGAGGGCAGGCAGGAAGGCAGGCAGGAAGGCAGGCAAGACGGCAGGACGGCACGAAAGAAGGCAGCAAGGCAGGCAAGAAGGGAGGAAGACAGGCAAGAAGGCAGGAAGGGAGGAAGGCAACCAAGAAGGCAGGCAGGA
>CM060957.1:135715502-135755502 GCA_030765055.1 Mantis religiosa
ATCATAACAATCATAACAATCATAACAATCATAACAATCATAACAATCATAACAATCATAACAATCATAACAATCATAACAATCATAACAATCATAACAATCATAACAATCATAACAATCATAACAATCATAACAATAATAACAATAATAACAATAATAACAATAATAACAATAATAACAATAATAACAATAATAACAATAATAACAATAATAACAATAATAACAATAATAACAATAATAACAATAATAACAATAATAACAATAATAACAATAATAACAATAATAACAATAATAACAATAATAACAATAATAACAATAATAACAATAATAATAATAATAACAATAATAATAATAATAATAATAATAATAATAATAATAATAATAATAATAATAATAATAATAATAATAATAATAATAATAATAATAATAATAATAATAATAATAATAATAATAATAATAATAATAATAATAATAATAATAATAATAATAATAATAATAATAATAATAATAATAATAATAATAATAATAATAATAATAATAATAATAATAATAATAATAATAATAATAATAATAATAATAATAATAATGGGTAATTTATTTTAAGCTGGAGGCCAGTATATGCAGACAAAGGCAAAAAGGCAGCAAGGCAGGCAAGAAGGCAGCAGGGCAGGCAGGAGGGCAGCAAGGCAGGCAAGAAGGCAAGAAGGTAGGACGGCAGTAGGGCCGACGGGAAGGCAGGCAAGAAGGCAGCAAGGCAGGCAAGAGGGCAAGAAGGTAGGACGGCAGTAAGGCCGGCGGGAAGGCAGGCAAGAAGGCAGGAAGGCCGGCAAGAGGGCCGGAAGGGAGGAAGGCAGGCAAGAAGGCAAGCGGGCAAGAAGGCAGGACGGCAGTAAGGCCGGCGGGAAGGCAGGCAAGAAGGCAGGCAGGAGGGCAGGCAGGAAGGCAGGCAGGAAGGCAGGCAACACGGCAGGACGGCACGAAAGAAGGCAGCAAGGCAGGCAAGAAGGGAGGAAGACAGGCAAGAAGGCAGGAAGGGAGGAAGGCAACCAAGAAGGCAGGCAGGAAGGGAGGAAGGCAGGCAAGAAGGCAGGCAGGAAGGCAGGTATGAAGGCAAGGTTAATAATAATAATAATAATAATAATAATAATAATAATAATAATAATAATAATAATAATAATAATAATAATAATAATAATAATAATAATAATAATAATAATAATAATAATAATAATAATAATAATAATAATAATAATAATAATAATAATAATAATAATAATAATAATAATAATAATAATAATAATAATAATAATAATAATAATAATAATAATAATAATAATAATAATAATAATAATAATAATAATAATAATAATAATAATAATAATAATAATAATAATAATAATAATAATAATAATAATAATAATAATAATAATAATAATAATAATAATAATAATAATAATGGGTAATTTATTTTAAGCTGGAGGCCAGTATATGCAGACAAGAAGGCAGGCAAAAAGGCAGCAAGGCAGGCAAGAATGCAGCAGGGCAGGCAGTAAGGCAGGAGGGCAGCAAGGCAGGCAAGAAGGCAGGAGGGGAGGCAAGAGGGCAAGAAGGTAGGACGGCAGTAGGGCCGACGGGAAGGCAGGCAAGAAGGCAGCAAGGCAGGCAAGAGGGCAAGAAGGTAGGACGGCAGTAAGGCCGGCGGGAAGGCAGGCAAGAAGGCAGGAAGGCCGGAAGGGAGGAAGGCAGGCAAGAAGGCAAGCGGACAAGAAGGCAGGACGGCAGTAAGGCCGGCGGGAAGGCAGGCAAGAAGGCAGGAAGGGAGGAAGGCAGGCAGGAGGGCAGGCAGGAAGGCAGGCAGGAAGGCAGGCAAGACGGCAGGACGGCACGAAAGAAGGCAGCAAGGCAGGCAAGAAGGGAGGAAGACAGGCAAGAAGGCAGGAAGGGAGGAAGGCAACCAAGAAGGCAGGCAGGAAGGGAGGAAGGCAGGCAAGAAGGCAGGCAAAAAGGCAGGTATGAAGGCAAGGTTAATAATAATAATAATAATAATAATAATAATAATAATAATAATAATAATAATAATAATAATAATAATAATAATAATAATAATAATAATAATAATAATAATAATAATAATAATAATAATAATAATAATAATAATAATAATAATAATAATAATAATAATAATAATAATAATAATAATAATAATAATAATAATAATAATAATAATAATAATAATAATAATAATAATAATAATAATAATAATAATAATAATAATAATAATAATAATAATAATAATAATAATAATAATAATAATAATAATAATAATAATAATAATAATAATAATAATAATAATAATAATAATAATAATAATAATAATAATAATAATAATAATAATAATAATAATAATAATAATAATAATAATGGGTAATTTATTTTAAGCTGGAGGCCAGTATATGCAGACAAGAAGGCAGGCAAAAAGGCAGCAAGGCAGGCAAGAAGGCAGCAGGGCAGGCAGGAGGGCAGCAAGGCAGGCAAGAAGGCAAGAAGGTAGGACGGCAGTAGGGCCGACGGGAAGGCAGGCAAGAAGGCAGCAAGGCAGGCAAGAGGGCAAGAAGGTAGGACGGCAGTAAGGCCGGCGGGAAGGCAGGCAAGAAGGCAGGAAGGCCGGCAAGAGGGCCGGAAGGGAGGAAGGCAGGCAAGAAGGCAAGCGGGCAAGAAGGCAGGACGGCAGTAAGGCCGGCGGGAAGGCAGGCAAGAAGGCAGGAAGGGAGGAAGGCAGGCAGGAGGGCAGGCAGGAAGGCAGGCAACACGGCAGGACGGCACGAAAGAAGGCAGCAAGGCAGGCAAGAAGGGAGGAAGACAGGCAAGAAGGCAGGAAGGGAGGAAGGCAACCAAGAAGGCAGGCAGGAAGGGAGGAAGGCAGGCAAGAAGGCAGGCAGGAAGGCAGGTATGAAGGCAAGGTTAATAATAATAATAATAATAATAATAATAATAATAATAATAATAATAATAATAATAATAATAATAATAATAATAATAATAATAATAATAATAATAATAATAATAATAATAATAATAATAATAATAATAATAATAATAATAATAATAATAATAATAATAATAATAATAATAATAATAATAATAATAATAATAATAATAATAATAATAATAATAATAATAATAATAATAATAATAATAATAATAATAATAATAATAATAATAATAATAATAATAATAATAATAATAATAATAATAATAATAATAATAATAATAATAATAATAATAATAATAATAATAATAATAATAATAATAATAATAATAATAATAATAATAATAATAATAATAATAATAATAATAATAATAATAATAATAATAATAATAATAATAATAATAATAATAATAATAATAATAATAATAATAATAATAATAATAATCATAATAATAATAATAATAATAATAATAATCATAATAATAATAATCATAATAATAATCATAATAATAATCATAATAATAATCATAATAATCATAACAATCATAACAATCATAACAATCATAACAATCATAACAATCATAACAATCATAACAATCATAACAATCATAACAATCATAACAATCATAACAATCATAACAATCATAACAATCATAACAATCATAACAATCATAACAATCATAACAATCATAACAATCATAACAATCATAACAATCATAACAATCATAACAATAATAACAATAATAACAATAATAACAATAATAACAATAATAACAATAATAACAATAATAACAATAATAACAATAATAACAATAATAACAATAATAACAATAATAACAATAATAACAATAATAACAATAATAACAATAATAACAATAATAACAATAATAACAATAATAACAATAATAACAATAATAACAATAATAACAATAATAACAATAATAACAATAATAACAATAATAACAATAATAACAATAATAACAATAATAACAATAATAACAATAATAACAATAATAACAATAATAATAATAATAATAATAATAATAATAATAATAATAATAATAATAATAATAATAATAATAATAATAATAATAATAATAATAATAATAATAATAATAATAATAATAATAATAATAATAATAATAATAATAATAATAATAATAATAATAATAATGGGTAATTTATTTTAAGCTGGAGGCCAGTATATGCAGACAAGAAGGCAGGCAAAAAGGCAGCAAGGCAGGCAAGAAGGCAGCAGGGCAGGCAGGAGGGCAGCAAGGCAGGCAAGAAGGCAAGAAGGTAGGACGGCAGTAGGGCCGACGGGAAGGCAGGCAAGAAGGCAGCAAGGCAGGCAAGAGGGCAAGAAGGTAGGACGGCAGTAAGGCCGGCGGGAAGGCAGGCAAGAAGGCAGGAAGGCCGGCAAGAGGGCCGGAAGGGAGGAAGGCAGGCAAGAAGGCAAGCGGGCAAGAAGGCAGGACGGCAGTAAGGCCGGCGGGAAGGCAGGCAAGAAGGCAGGCAGGAGGGCAGGCAGGAAGGCAGGCAGGAAGGCAGGCAACACGGCAGGACGGCACGAAAGAAGGCAGCAAGGCAGGCAAGAAGGGAGGAAGACAGGCAAGAAGGCAGGAAGGGAGGAAGGCAACCAAGAAGGCAGGCAGGAAGGGAGGAAGGCAGGCAAGAAGGCAGGCAGGAAGGCAGGTATGAAGGCAAGGTTAATAATAATAATAATAATAATAATAATAATAATAATAATAATAATAATAATAATAATAATAATAATAATAATAATAATAATAATAATAACAATAATAATAATAATAATAATAATAATAATAATAATAATAATAATAATAATAATAATAATAATAATAATAATAATAATAATAATAATAATAATAATAATAATAATAATAATAATAATAATAATAATAATAATAATAATAATAATAATAATAATAATAATAATAATAATAATAATAATAATAATAATAATAATAATAATAATAATAATAATAATAATAATAATAATAATAATAATAATAATAATAATAATAATAATAATAATAATAATAATAATAATAATAATAATAATAATAATAATAATAATAATAATAATAATAATAATAATAATAATAATAATAATAATAATAATAATAATAATAATAATAATAATAATAATAATAATAATAATAATAATAATAATAATAATAATAATAATAATAATAATAATAATAATAATAATAATAATAATAATAATAATAATAATAATAATAATAATAATAATAATAATAATAATAATAATAATAATAATAATAATAATAATAATAATAATAATAATAATAATAATAATAATAATAATAATAATAATAATAATAATAATAATAATAATAATAATAATAATAATAATAATAATAATAATAATAATAATAATAATAATAATAATAATAATAATAATAATAATAATAATAATAATAATAATAATAATAATAATAATAATAATAATAATAATAATAATAATAATAATAATAATAATAATAATAATAATAATAATAATAATAATAATAATAATGGGTAATTTATTTTAAGCTGGAGGCCAGTATATGCAGACAAGAAGGCAGGCAAAAAGGCAGCAAGGCAGGCAAGAATGCAGCAGGGCAGGCAGTAAGGCAGGAGGGCAGCAAGGCAGGCAAGAAGGCAGGAGGGGAGGCAAGAGGGCAAGAAGGTAGGACGGCAGTAGGGCCGACGGGAAGGCAGGCAAGAAGGCAGCAAGGCAGGCAAGAGGGCAAGAAGGTAGGACGGCAGTAAGGCCGGCGGGAAGGCAGGCAAGAAGGCAGGAAGGCCGGAAGGGAGGAAGGCAGGCAAGAAGGCAAGCGGACAAGAAGGCAGGACGGCAGTAAGGCCGGCGGGAAGGCAGGCAAGAAGGCAGGAAGGGAGGAAGGCAGGCAGGAGGGCAGGCAGGAAGGCAGGCAGGAAGGCAGGCAAGACGGCAGGACGGCACGAAAGAAGGCAGCAAGGCAGGCAAGAAGGGAGGAAGACAGGCAAGAAGGCAGGAAGGGAGGAAGGCAACCAAGAAGGCAGGCAGGAAGGGAGGAAGGCAGGCAAGAAGGCAGGCAAAAAGGCAGGTATGAAGGCAAGGTTAATAATAATAATAATAATAATAATAATAATAATAATAATAATAATAATAATAATAATAATAATAATAATAATAATAATAATAATAATAATAATAATAATAATAATAATAATAATAATAATAATAATAATAATAATAATAATAATAATAATAATAATAATAATAATAATAATAATAATAATAATAATAATAATAATAATAATAATAATAATAATAATAATAATAATAATAATAATAATAATAATAATAATAATAATAATAATAATAATAATAATAATAATAATAATAATAATAATAATAATAATAATAATAATAATAATAATAATAATAATAATAATAATAATAATAATAATAATAATAATAATAATAATAATAATAATAATAATAATAATAATAATAATAATAATAATAATAATAATAATAATAATAATAATAATAATAATAATAATAATAATAATAATAATAATAATAATAATAATAATAATGGGTAATTTATTTTAAGCTGGAGGCCAGTATATGCAGACAAGAAGGCAGGCAAAAAGGCAGCAAGGCAGGCAAGAAGGCAGCAGGGCAGGCAGGAGGGCAGCAAGGCAGGCAAGAAGGCAAGAAGGTAGGACGGCAGTAGGGCCGACGGGAAGGCAGGCAAGAAGGCAGCAAGGCAGGCAAGAGGGCAAGAAGGTAGGACGGCAGTAAGGCCGGCGGGAAGGCAGGCAAGAAGGCAGGAAGGCCGGCAAGAGGGCCGGAAGGGAGGAAGGCAGGCAAGAAGGCAAGCGGGCAAGAAGGCAGGACGGCAGTAAGGCCGGCGGGAAGGCAGGCAAGAAGGCAGGAAGGGAGGAAGGCAGGCAGGAGGGCAGGCAGGAAGGCAGGCAACACGGCAGGACGGCACGAAAGAAGGCAGCAAGGCAGGCAAGAAGGGAGGAAGACAGGCAAGAAGGCAGGAAGGGAGGAAGGCAACCAAGAAGGCAGGCAGGAAGGGAGGAAGGCAGGCAAGAAGGCAGGCAGGAAGGCAGGTATGAAGGCAAGGTTAATAATAATAATAATAATAATAATAATAATAATAATAATAATAATAATAATAATAATAATAATAATAATAATAATAATAATAATAATAATAATAATAATAATAATAATAATAATAATAATAATAATAATAATAATAATAATAATAATAATAATAATAATAATAATAATAATAATAATAATAATAATAATAATAATAATAATAATAATAATAATAATAATAATAATAATAATAATAATAATAATAATAATAATAATAATAATAATAATAATAATCATAATAATAATAATAATAATAATAATAATCATAATAATAATCATAATAATAATCATAATAATAATAATAATCATAACAATCATAACAATCATAACAATCATAACAATCATAACAATCATAACAATCATAACAATCATAACAATCATAACAATCATAACAATCATAACAATCATAACAATCATAACAATCATAACAATCATAACAATCATAACAATCATAACAATCATAACAATCATAACAATCATAACAATCATAACAATCATAACAATAATAACAATAATAACAATAATAACAATAATAACAATAATAACAATAATAACAATAATAACAATAATAACAATAATAACAATAATAACAATAATAACAATAATAACAATAATAACAATAATAACAATAATAACAATAATAACAATAATAACAATAATAACAATAATAACAATAATAACAATAATAACAATAATAACAATAATAACAATAATAACAATAATAACAATAATAACAATAATAACAATAATAACAATAATAACAATAATAACAATAATAACAATAATAACAATAATAACAATAATAATAATAATAATAATAATAATAATAATAATAATAATAATAATAATAATAATAATAATAATAATAATAATAATAATAATAATAATAATAATAATAATAATAATAATAATAATAATAATAATAATAATAATAATAATAATAATAATAATAATAATAATAATAATAATAATGGGTAATTTATTTTAAGCTGGAGGCCAGTATATGCAGACAAGAAGGCAGGCAAAAAGGCAGCAAGGCAGGCAAGAAGGCAGCAGGGCAGGCAGGAGGGCAGCAAGGCAGGCAAGAAGGCAAGAAGGTAGGACGGCAGTAGGGCCGACGGGAAGGCAGGCAAGAAGGCAGCAAGGCAGGCAAGAGGGCAAGAAGGTAGGACGGCAGTAAGGCCGGCGGGAAGGCAGGCAAGAAGGCAGGAAGGCCGGCAAGAGGGCCGGAAGGGAGGAAGGCAGGCAAGAAGGCAAGCGGGCAAGAAGGCAGGACGGCAGTAAGGCCGGCGGGAAGGCAGGCAAGAAGGCAGGCAGGAGGGCAGGCAGGAAGGCAGGCAGGAAGGCAGGCAACACGGCAGGACGGCACGAAAGAAGGCAGCAAGGCAGGCAAGAAGGGAGGAAGACAGGCAAGAAGGCAGGAAGGGAGGAAGGCAACCAAGAAGGCAGGCAGGAAGGGAGGAAGGCAGGCAAGAAGGCAGGCAGGAAGGCAGGTATGAAGGCAAGGTTAATAATAATAATAATAATAATAATAATAATAATAATAATAATAATAATAATAATAATAATAATAATAATAATAATAATAATAATAACAATAATAATAACAATAATAATAATAATAATAATAATAATAATAATAATAATAATAATAATAATAATAATAATAATAATAATAATAATAATAATAATAATAATAATAATAATAATAATAATAATAATAATAATAATAATAATAATAATAATAATAATAATAATAATAATAATAATAATAATAATAATAATAATAATAATAATAATAATAATAATAATAATAATAATAATAATAATAATAATAATAATAATAATAATAATAATAATAATAATAATAATAATAATAATAATAATAATAATAATAATAATAATAATAATAATAATAATAATAATAATAATAATAATAATAATAATAATAATAATAATAATAATAATAATAATAATAATAATAATAATAATAATAATAATAATAATAATAATAATAATAATAATAATAATAATAATAATAATAATAATAATAATAATAATAATAATAATAATAATAATAATAATAATAATAATAATAATAATAATAATAATAATAATAATAATAATAATAATAATAATAATAATAATAATAATAATAATAATAATAATAATAATAATAATAATAATAATAATAATAATAATAATAATAATAATAATAATAATAATAATAATAATAATAATAATAATAATAATAATAATAATAATAATAATAATAATAATAATAATAATAATAATAATAATAATAATAATAATAATAATAATAATAATAATAATAATAATAATAATAATAATAATAATAATAATAATAATAATAATAATAATAATAATAATAATGGGTAATTTATTTTAAGCTGGAGGCCAGTATATGCAGACAAGAAGGCAGGCAAAAAGGCAGCAAGGCAGGCAAGAATGCAGCAGGGCAGGCAGTAAGGCAGGAGGGCAGCAAGGCAGGCAAGAAGGCAGGAGGGGAGGCAAGAGGGCAAGAAGGTAGGACGGCAGTAGGGCCGACGGGAAGGCAGGCAAGAAGGCAGCAAGGCAGGCAAGAGGGCAAGAAGGTAGGACGGCAGTAAGGCCGGCGGGAAGGCAGGCAAGAAGGCAGGAAGGCCGGAAGGGAGGAAGGCAGGCAAGAAGGCAAGCGGACAAGAAGGCAGGACGGCAGTAAGGCCGGCGGGAAGGCAGGCAAGAAGGCAGGAAGGGAGGAAGGCAGGCAGGAGGGCAGGCAGGAAGGCAGGCAGGAAGGCAGGCAAGACGGCAGGACGGCACGAAAGAAGGCAGCAAGGCAGGCAAGAAGGGAGGAAGACAGGCAAGAAGGCAGGAAGGGAGGAAGGCAACCAAGAAGGCAGGCAGGAAGGGAGGAAGGCAGGCAAGAAGGCAGGCAAAAAGGCAGGTATGAAGGCAAGGTTAATAATAATAATAATAATAATAATAATAATAATAATAATAATAATAATAATAATAATAATAATAATAATAATAATAATAATAATAATAATAATAATAATAATAATAATAATAATAATAATAATAATAATAATAATAATAATAATAATAATAATAATAATAATAATAATAATAATAATAATAATAATAATAATAATAATAATAATAATAATAATAATAATAATAATAATAATAATAATAATAATAATAATAATAATAATAATAATAATAATAATAATAATAATAATAATAATAATAATAATAATAATAATAATAATAATAATAATAATAATAATAATAATAATAATAATAATAATAATAATAATAATAATAATAATAATAATAATAATAATAATAATAATAATAATAATAATAATAATAATAATAATAATAATAATAATGGGTAATTTATTTTAAGCTGGAGGCCAGTATATGCAGACAAGAAGGCAGGCAAAAAGGCAGCAAGGCAGGCAAGAAGGCAGCAGGGCAGGCAGGAGGGCAGCAAGGCAGGCAAGAAGGCAAGAAGGTAGGACGGCAGTAGGGCCGACGGGAAGGCAGGCAAGAAGGCAGCAAGGCAGGCAAGAGGGCAAGAAGGTAGGACGGCAGTAAGGCCGGCGGGAAGGCAGGCAAGAAGGCAGGAAGGCCGGCAAGAGGGCCGGAAGGGAGGAAGGCAGGCAAGAAGGCAAGCGGGCAAGAAGGCAGGACGGCAGTAAGGCCGGCGGGAAGGCAGGCAAGAAGGCAGGAAGGGAGGAAGGCAGGCAGGAGGGCAGGCAGGAAGGCAGGCAACACGGCAGGACGGCACGAAAGAAGGCAGCAAGGCAGGCAAGAAGGGAGGAAGACAGGCAAGAAGGCAGGAAGGGAGGAAGGCAACCAAGAAGGCAGGCAGGAAGGGAGGAAGGCAGGCAAGAAGGCAGGCAGGAAGGCAGGTATGAAGGCAAGGTTAATAATAATAATAATAATAATAATAATAATAATAATAATAATAATAATAATAATAATAATAATAATAATAATAATAATAATAATAATAATAATAATAATAATAATAATAATAATAATAATAATAATAATAATAATAATAATAATAATAATAATAATAATAATAATAATAATAATAATAATAATAATAATAATAATAATAATAATAATAATAATAATAATAATAATAATAATAATAATAATAATAATAATAATAATAATAATAATAATAATAATAATAATAATAATAATAATAATAATAATAATAATAATAATAATAATAATAATAATAATAATAATAATAATAATAATAATAATAATAATAATAATAATAATAATAATAATAATAATAATAATAATAATAATAATAATAATAATAATAATAATAATAATAATAATAATAATAATAATAATAATCATAATAATAATCATAATAATAATCATAATAATAATCATAATAATAATCATAATAATAATCATAATAATCATAACAATCATAACAATCATAACAATCATAACAATCATAACAATCATAACAATCATAACAATCATAACAATCATAACAATCATAACAATCATAACAATCATAACAATCATAACAATCATAACAATCATAACAATCATAACAATCATAACAATCATAACAATCATAACAATCATAACAATCATAACAATCATAACAATAATAACAATAATAACAATAATAACAATAATAACAATAATAACAATAATAACAATAATAACAATAATAACAATAATAACAATAATAACAATAATAACAATAATAACAATAATAACAATAATAACAATAATAACAATAATAACAATAATAACAATAATAACAATAATAACAATAATAACAATAATAACAATAATAACAATAATAACAATAATAACAATAATAACAATAATAACAATAATAACAATAATAACAATAATAATAATAATTATAATAATAATAATAATAATAATAATAATAATAATAATAATAATAATAATAATAATAATAATAATAATAATAATAATAATAATAATAATAATAATAATAATAATAATAATAATAATAATAATAATAATAATAATAATAATAATAATAATAATAATAATAATAATAATAATAATAATAATAATAATAATAATAATAATAATGGGTAATTTATTTTAAGCTGGAGGCCAGTATATGCAGACAAGAAGGCAGGCAAAAAGGCAGCAAGGCAGGCAAGAAGGCAGCAGGGCAGGCAGGAGGGCAGCAAGGCAGGCAAGAAGGCAAGAAGGTAGGACGGCAGTAGGGCCGACGGGAAGGCAGGCAAGAAGGCAGCAAGGCAGGCAAGAGGGCAAGAAGGTAGGACGGCAGTAAGGCCGGCGGGAAGGCAGGCAAGAAGGCAGGAAGGCCGGCAAGAGGGCCGGAAGGGAGGAAGGCAGGCAAGAAGGCAAGCGGGCAAGAAGGCAGGACGGCAGTAAGGCCGGCGGGAAGGCAGGCAAGAAGGCAGGCAGGAGGGCAGGCAGGAAGGCAGGCAGGAAGGCAGGCAACACGGCAGGACGGCACGAAAGAAGGCAGCAAGGCAGGCAAGAAGGGAGGAAGACAGGCAAGAAGGCAGGAAGGGAGGAAGGCAACCAAGAAGGCAGGCAGGAAGGGAGGAAGGCAGGCAAGAAGGCAGGCAGGAAGGCAGGTATGAAGGCAAGGTTAATAATAATAATAATAATAATAATAATAATAATAATAATAATAATAATAATAATAATAATAATAATAATAATAATAATAATAATAATAATAACAATAATAATAATAATAATAATAATAATAATAATAATAATAATAATAATAATAATAATAATAATAATAATAATAATAATAATAATAATAATAATAATAATAATAATAATAATAATAATAATAATAATAATAATAATAATAATAATAATAATAATAATAATAATAATAATAATAATAATAATAATAATAATAATAATAATAATAATAATAATAATAATAATAATAATAATAATAATAATAATAATAATAATAATAATAATAATAATAATAATAATAATAATAATAATAATAATAATAATAATAATAATAATAATAATAATAATAATAATAATAATAATAATAATAATAATAATAATAATAATAATAATAATAATAATAATAATAATAATAATAATAATAATAATAATAATAATAATAATAATAATAATAATAATAATAATAATAATAATAATAATAATAATAATAATAATAATAATAATAATAATAATAATAATAATAATAATAATAATAATAATAATAATAATAATAATAATAATAATAATAATAATAATAATAATAATAATAATAATAATAATAATAATAATAATAATAATAATAATAATAATAATAATAATAATAATAATAATAATAATAATAATAATAATAATAATAATAATAATAATAATAATAATAATAATAATAATAATAATAATAATAATAATAATAATAATAATAATAATAATAATAATAATAATAATAATAATAATAATAATAATAATAATAATAATGGGTAATTTATTTTAAGCTGGAGGCCAGTATATGCAGACAAGAAGGCAGGCAAAAAGGCAGCAAGGCAGGCAAGAATGCAGCAGGGCAGGCAGTAAGGCAGGAGGGCAGCAAGGCAGGCAAGAAGGCAGGAGGGGAGGCAAGAGGGCAAGAAGGTAGAGGGCAAGAAGGTAGGACGGCAGTAGGGCCGACGGGAAGGCAGGCAAGAAGGCAGCAAGGCAGGCAAGAGGGCAAGAAGGTAGGACGGCAGTAAGGCCGGCGGGAAGGCAGGCAAGAAGGCAGGAAGGCCGGAAGGGAGGAAGGCAGGCAAGAAGGCAAGCGGACAAGAAGGCAGGACGGCAGTAAGGCCGGCGGGAAGGCAGGCAAGAAGGCAGGAAGGGAGGAAGGCAGGCAGGAGGGCAGGCAGGAAGGCAGGCAGGAAGGCAGGCAAGACGGCAGGACGGCACGAAAGAAGGCAGCAAGGCAGGCAAGAAGGGAGGAAGACAGGCAAGAAGGCAGGAAGGGAGGAAGGCAACCAAGAAGGCAGGCAGGAAGGGAGGAAGGCAGGCAAGAAGGCAGGCAAAAAGGCAGGTATGAAGGCAAGGTTAATAATAATAATAATAATAATAATAATAATAATAATAATAATAATAATAATAATAATAATAATAATAATAATAATAATAATAATAATAATAATAATAATAATAATAATAATAATAATAATAATAATAATAATAATAATAATAATAATAATAATAATAATAATAATAATAATAATAATAATAATAATAATAATAATAATAATAATAATAATAATAATAATAATAATAATAATAATAATAATAATAATAATAATAATAATAATAATAATAATAATAATAATAATAATAATAATAATAATAATAATAATAATAATAATAATAATAATAATAATAATAATAATAATAATAATAATAATAATAATAATAATAATAATAATAATAATAATAATAATAATAATAATAATAATAATAATAATAATAATAATAATAATAATAATAATAATAATAATAATAATAATAATAATAATAATAATAATAATAATAATAATAATAATGGGTAATTTATTTTAAGCTGGAGGCCAGTATATGCAGACAAGAAGGCAGGCAAAAAGGCAGCAAGGCAGGCAAGAAGGCAGCAGGGCAGGCAGGAGGGCAGCAAGGCAGGCAAGAAGGCAAGAAGGTAGGACGGCAGTAGGGCCGACGGGAAGGCAGGCAAGAAGGCAGCAAGGCAGGCAAGAGGGCAAGAAGGTAGGACGGCAGTAAGGCCGGCGGGAAGGCAGGCAAGAAGGCAGGAAGGCCGGCAAGAGGGCCGGAAGGGAGGAAGGCAGGCAAGAAGGCAAGCGGGCAAGAAGGCAGGACGGCAGTAAGGCCGGCGGGAAGGCAGGCAAGAAGGCAGGAAGGGAGGAAGGCAGGCAGGAGGGCAGGCAGGAAGGCAGGCAACACGGCAGGACGGCACGAAAGAAGGCAGCAAGGCAGGCAAGAAGGGAGGAAGACAGGCAAGAAGGCAGGAAGGGAGGAAGGCAACCAAGAAGGCAGGCAGGAAGGGAGGAAGGCAGGCAAGAAGGCAGGCAGGAAGGCAGGTATGAAGGCAAGGTTAATAATAATAATAATAATAATAATAATAATAATAATAATAATAATAATAATAATAATAATAATAATAATAATAATAATAATAATAATAATAATAATAATAATAATAATAATAATAATAATAATAATAATAATAATAATAATAATAATAATAATAATCATAATAATCATAATAATCATAATAATCATAATAATAATAATAATAATAATAATAATAATAATAATAATAATAATAATAATAATAATAATAATAATAATAATAATAATAATAATAATAATAATAATAATAATAATAATAATAATAATAATAATAACAATCATAACAATCATAACAATCATAACAATCATAACAATCATAACAATCATAACAATCATAACAATCATAACAATCATAACAATCATAACAATCATAACAATCATAACAATCATAACAATCATAACAATCATAACAATAATAATAACAATAATAATAACAATAATAATAACAATAATAACAATAATAACAATAATAACAATCATAACAATCATAACAATCATAACAATCATAACAATCATAACAATCATAAAATTCATAACAATCATAACAATCATAACAATCATAACAATCATAACAATCATAACAATCATAACAATCATAACAATCATAACAATCATAACAATCATAACAATCATAACAATCATAACAATCATAACAATCATAACAATCATAACAATCATAACAATAATAACAATCATAACAATCATAACAATAATAACAATAATAACAATAATAACAATAATAACAATAATAACAATAATAACAATAATAACAATAATAACAATAATAACAACAATAACAACAATAACAACAATAACAACAATAACAACAATAATAACAATCATAACAATCATAACAATCATAACAATCATAACAATCATAACAATCATAACAATCATAACAATCATAACAATCATAACAATCATAACAATCATAACAATCATAACAATCATAACAATCATAACAATCATAACAATCATAACAATCATAACAATCATAACAATCATAACAATCATAACAATCATAACAATCATAACAATCATAACAATCATAACAATCATAACAATCATAACAATCATAACAATCATAACAATAATAACAATAATAACAATAATAACAATAATAACAATAATAACAATAATAACAATAATAACAATAATAACAATAATAACAATAATAACAATAATAACAATAATAATAATAATAATAATAATAATAATAATAATAATAATAATAATAATAATAATAATAATAATAATAATAATAATAATAATAATAATAATAATAATAATAATAATAATAATAATAATAATAATAATAATAATAATAATAATAATAATAATAATAATAATAATAATAATAATTATAATAATTATAATAATTATAATAATAATAATAATAATAATAATAATAATAATAATAATAATAATAATAATAATAATAATAATAATAACAATAATAACAACAATAATAACAATAATAATAACAATAATAATAACAATAATAATAACAATGATAATAACAATGATAATAATGATAATAATGATAATAATGATAATAATGATAATAATGATAATAATGATAATAATGATAATAATGATAATAATGATAATAATGATAATAATGATAATAATGATAATAATGATAATAATGATAATAATGATAATAATGATAATAATGATAATAATGATAATAATGATAATAATGATAATAATGATAATAATGATAATAATGATAATAATGATAATAATGATAATAATGATAATAATGATGATAATCATGATGATAATCATGATGATAATCATGATGATAATCATGATGATAATAATGATAATAATAATAATAATAATAATAATAATAATAATAATAATAATAATAATAATAATAATAATAATAATAATAATAATAATAATAATAATAATAATAATAATAATAATAATAATAATAATAATAATAATAATAATAATAATGGGTAATTTATTTTAAGCTGGAGGCCAGTATATGCAGACAAGAAGGCAGGCAAAAAGGCAGCAAGGCAGGCAAGAATGCAGCAGGGCAGGCAGTAAGGCAGGAGGGCAGCAAGGCAGGCAAGAAGGCAGGAGGGGAGGCAAGAGGGCAAGAAGGTAGGACGGCAGTAGGGCCGACGGGAAGGCAGGCAAGAAGGCAGCAAGGCAGGCAAGAGGGCAAGAAGGTAGGACGGCAGTAAGGCCGGCGGGAAGGCAGGCAAGAAGGCAGGAAGGCCGGCAAGAGGGCCGGAAGGGAGGAAGGCAGGCAAGAAGGCAAGCGGGCAAGAATGCAGGACGGCAGTAAGGCCGGCGGGAAGGCAGGCAAGAAGGCAGGAAGGGAGGAAGGCAGGCAGGAGGGCAGGCAGGAAGGCAGGCAGGAAGGCAGGCAAGACGGCAGGACGGCACGAAAGAAGGCAGCAAGGCAGGCAAGAAGGGAGGAAGACAGGCAAGAAGGCAGGAAGGGAGGAAGGCAACCAAGAAGGCAGGCAGGAAGGGAGGAAGGCAGGCAAGAAGGCAGGCAGGAAGGCAGGTATGAAGGCAAGGTTAATAATAATAATAATAATAATAATAATAATAATAATAATAATAATAATAATAATAATAATAATAATAATAATAATAATAATAATAATAATAATAATAATAATAATAATAATAATAATAATAATAATAATAATAATAATAATAATAATAATAATAATAATAATAATAATAATAATAATAATAATAATAATAATAATAATAATAATAATAATAATAATAATAATAATAATAATAATAATAATAATAATAATAATAATAATAATAATAATAATAATAATAATAATAATAATAATAATAATAATAATAATAATAATAATAATAATAATAATAATAATAATAATAATAATAATAATAATAATAATAATAATAATAATAATAATAATAATAATCATAATAATAACAATCATAACAATCATAACAATCATAACAATCATAACAATCATAACAATCATAACAATCATAACAATCATAACAATCATAACAATCATAACAATCATAACAATCATAACAATCATAACAATCATAACAATCATAACAATCATAACAATCATAACAATCATAACAATCATAACAATCATAACAATCATAACAATCATAACAATCATAACAATCATAACAATCATAACAATCATAACAATCATAACAATCATAACAATCATAACAATCATAACAATCATAACAATCATAACAATAATAACAATAATAACAATAATAACAATAATACCAATAATACCAATAATACCAATAATAACAATAATACCAATAATAACAATAATAACAATAATAACAATAATAACAATAATAACAATAATAACAATAATAACAATAATAACAATAATAACAATAATAACAATAATAACAATAATAACAATAATAACAATAATAACAATAATAATAATAATAACAATAATAATAATAATAATAATAATAATAATAATAATAATAATAATAATAATAATAATAATAATAATAATAATAATAATAATAATAATAATAATAATAATAATAATAATAATAATAATAATAATAATAATAATAATAATAATAATAATAATAATAATAATAATAATAATAATAATAATAATAATAATAATAATAATAATAATAATAATAATAATAATAATAATAATAATAATAATAATAATAATAATAATAATAATAATAATAATAATAATAATAATAATAATAATAATAATAATAATAATAATAATAATAATGGGTAATTTATTTTAAGCTGGAGGCCAGTATATGCAGACAAGAAGGCAGGCAAAAAGGCAGCAAGGCAGGCAAGAAGGCAGCAGGGCAGGCAGGAGGGCAGCAAGGCAGGCAAGAAGGCAAGAAGGTAGGACGGCAGTAGGGCCGACGGGAAGGCAGGCAAGAAGGCAGCAAGGCAGGCAAGAGGGCAAGAAGGTAGGACGGCAGTAAGGCCGGCGGGAAGGCAGGCAAGAAGGCAGGAAGGCCGGCAAGAGGGCCGGAAGGGAGGAAGGCAGGCAAGAAGGCAAGCGGGCAAGAAGGCAGGACGGCAGTAAGGCCGGCGGGAAGGCAGGCAAGAAGGCAGGCAGGAGGGCAGGCAGGAAGGCAGGCAGGAAGGCAGGCAACACGGCAGGACGGCACGAAAGAAGGCAGCAAGGCAGGCAAGAAGGGAGGAAGACAGGCAAGAAGGCAGGAAGGGAGGAAGGCAACCAAGAAGGCAGGCAGGAAGGGAGGAAGGCAGGCAAGAAGGCAGGCAGGAAGGCAGGTATGAAGGCAAGGTTAATAATAATAATAATAATAATAATAATAATAATAATAATAATAATAATAATAATAATAATAATAATAATAATAATAATAATAATAATAATAATAATAATAATAATAATAATAATAATAATAATAATAATAATAATAATAATAATAATAATAATAATAATAATAATAATAATAATAATAATAATAATAATAATAATAATAATAATAATAATAATAATAATAATAATAATAATAATAATAATAATAATAATAATAATAATAATAATAATAATAATAATAATAATAATAATAATAATAATAATAATAATAATAATAATAATAATAATAATAATAATAATAATAATAATAATAATAATAATAATAATAATAATAATAATAATAATAATAATAATAATAATAATAATAATAATAATAATAATAATAATAATAATAATAATAATAATAATAATAATAATAATAATAATAATAATAATAATAATAATAATAATAATAATAATAATAATAATAATAATAATAATGGGTAATTTATTTTAAGCTGGAGGCCAGTATATGCAGACAAGAAGGCAGGCAAAAAGGCAGCAAGGCAGGCAAGAATGCAGCAGGGCAGGCAGTAAGGCAGGAGGGCAGCAAGGCAGGCAAGAAGGCAGGAGGGGAGGCAAGAGGGCAAGAAGGTAGGACGGCAGTAGGGCCGACGGGAAGGCAGGCAAGAAGGCAGCAAGGCAGGCAAGAGGGCAAGAAGGTAGGACGGCAGTAAGGCCGGCGGGAAGGCAGGCAAGAAGGCAGGAAGGCCGGAAGGGAGGAAGGCAGGCAAGAAGGCAAGCGGACAAGAAGGCAGGACGGCAGTAAGGCCGGCGGGAAGGCAGGCAAGAAGGCAGGAAGGGAGGAAGGCAGGCAGGAGGGCAGGCAGGAAGGCAGGCAGGAAGGCAGGCAAGACGGCAGGACGGCACGAAAGAAGGCAGCAAGGCAGGCAAGAAGGGAGGAAGACAGGCAAGAAGGCAGGAAGGGAGGAAGGCAACCAAGAAGGCAGGCAGGAAGGGAGGAAGGCAGGCAAGAAGGCAGGCAAAAAGGCAGGTATGAAGGCAAGGTTAATAATAATAATAATAATAATAATAATAATAATAATAATAATAATAATAATAATAATAATAATAATAATAATAATAATAATAATAATAATAATAATAATAATAATAATAATAATAATAATAATAATAATAATAATAATAATAATAATAATAATAATAATAATAATAATAATAATAATAATAATAATAATAATAATAATAATAATAATAATAATAATAATAATAATAATAATAATAATAATAATAATAATAATAATAATAATAATAATAATAATAATAATAATAATAATAATAATAATAATAATAATAATAATAATAATAATAATAATAATAATAATAATAATGGGTAATTTATTTTAAGCTGGAGGCCAGTATATGCAGACAAGAAGGCAGGCAAAAAAGCAGCAAGGCAGGCAAGAAGGCAGCAGGGCAGGCAGGAGGGCAGCAAGGCAGGCAAGAAGGCAAGAAGGTAGGACGGCAGTAGGGCCGACGGGAAGGCAGGCAAGAAGGCAGCAAGGCAGGCAAGAGGGCAAGAAGGTAGGACGGCAGTAAGGCCGGCGGGAAGGCAGGCAAGAAGGCAGGAAGGCCGGCAAGAGGGCCGGAAGGGAGGAAGGCAGGCAAGAAGGCAAGCGGGCAAGAAGGCAGGACGGCAGTAAGGCCGGCGGGAAGGCAGGCAAGAAGGCAGGAAGGGAGGAAGGCAGGCAGGAGGGCAGGCAGGAAGGCAGGCAACACGGCAGGACGGCACGAAAGAAGGCAGCAAGGCAGGCAAGAAGGGAGGAAGACAGGCAAGAAGGCAGGAAGGGAGGAAGGCAACCAAGAAGGCAGGCAGGAAGGGAGGAAGGCAGGCAAGAAGGCAGGCAGGAAGGCAGGTATGAAGGCAAGGTTAATAATAATAATAATAATAATAATAATAATAATAATAATAATAATAATAATAATAATAATAATAATAATAATAATAATAATAATAATAATAATAATAATAATAATAATAATAATAATAATAATAATAATAATAATAATAATAATAATAATAATAATAATAATAATAATAATAATAATAATAATAATAATAATAATAATAATAATAATAATAATCATAATAATCATAATAATCATAATAATAATAATAATAATAATAATAATAATAATAATAATAATAATAATAATAATAATAATAATAATAATAATAATAATAATAATAATAATAATAATAATAATAATAATAATAATAATAATAATAATAATAATAATAATAATAATAATAATAATAATAATAATAATAATAATAATAATAATAATAATAATAACAATCATAACAATAATAATAACAATCATAACAATCATAACAATCATAACAATCATAACAATCATAACAATCATAACAATCATAACAATCATAACAATCATAACAATCATAACAATCATAACAATCATAACAATCATTACAATAATAATAACAATAATAATAACAATAATAACAATAATAACAATCATAACAATCATAACAATCATAACAATCATAACAATCATAACAATCATAACAATCATAAAATTCATAACAATCATAACAATCATAACAATCATAACAATCATAACAATCATAACAATCATAACAATCATAACAATCATAACAATCATAACAATCATAACAATCATAACAATCATAACAATCATAACAATCATAACAATCATAACAATAATAACAATCATAACAATCATAACAATAATAACAATAATAACAATAATAACAATAATAACAATAATAACAATAATAACAATAATAACAATAATAACAACAATAACAACAATAACAACAATAACAACAATAACAACAATAACAATCATAACAATCATAACAATCATAACAATCATAACAATCATAACAATCATAACAATCATAACAATCATAACAATCATAACAATCATAACAATCATAACAATCATAACAATCATAACAATCATAACAATCATAACAATCATAACAATCATAACAATCATAACAATCATAACAATCATAACAATCATAACAATCATAACAATCATAACAATCATAACAATCATAACAATCATAACAATAATAACAATAATAACAATAATAACAATAATAACAATAATAACAATAATAACAATAATAACAATAATAACAATAATAACAATAATAACAATAATAACAATAATAACAATAATAACAATAATAACAATAATAACAATAATAACAATAATAACAATAATAATAATAATAATAATAATAATAATAATAATAATAATAATAATAATAATAATAATAATAATAATAATAATAATAATAATAATAATAATAATAATAATAATAATAATAATAATAATAATAATAATAATAATAATAATAATAATAATAATAATAATAATAATAACAATAATAATAACAATAACAATAACAATAACAATAACAATAACAATAACAATAACAATAACAATAACAATAACAATAACAATAACAATAACAATAACAATAACAATAATAATAACAATAATAATAACAATAATAATAACAATAATAATAACAATAATAATAACAATAATAATAACAATAATAATAACAATGATAATAATGACAATAATGACAATAATGACAATAATGACAATAATGATAATAATGATAATAATGATAATAATGATAATAATGATAATAATGATAATAATGATAATAATGATAATAATGATAATAATGATAATAATGATAATAATGATAATAATGATAATAATGATAATAATGATAATAATGATAATAATGATAATAATGATAATAATGATAATAATGATAATAATGATAATAATGATAATAATGATAATAATGATAATAATGATAATAATGATAATAATGATAATAATGATAATAATGATAATAATGATAATAATGATAATAATGATAATAATGATAATAATGATAATAATGATAATAATGATAATAATGATAATAATGATAATAATGATAATAATGATAATAATGATAATAATGATAATAATGATAATAATGATAATAATAATAATAATAATAATAATAATAATAATAATAATAATAATAATAATAATAATAATAATAATAATGGGTAATTTATTTTAAGCTGGAGGCCAGTATATGCAGACAAGAAGGCAGGCAAAAAGGCAGCAAGGCAGGCAAGAATGCAGCAGGGCAGGCAGTAAGGCAGGAGGGCAGCAAGGCAGGCAAGAAGGCAGGAGGGGAGGCAAGAGGGCAAGAAGGTAGGACGGCAGTAGGGCCGACGGGAAGGCAGGCAAGAAGGCAGCAAGGCAGGCAAGAGGGCAAGAAGGTAGGACGGCAGTAAGGCCGGCGGGAAGGCAGGCAAGAAGGCAGGAAGGCCGGCAAGAGGGCCGGAAGGGAGGAAGGCAGGCAAGAAGGCAAGCGGGCAAGAATGAGTAAGGCCGGCGGGAAGGCAGGCAAGAAGGCAGGAAGGGAGGAAGGCAGGCAGGAGGGCAGGCAGGAAGGCAGGCAGGAAGGCAGGCAAGACGGCAGGACGGCACGAAAGAAGGCAGCAAGGCAGGCAAGAAGGGAGGAAGACAGGCAAGAAGGCAGGAAGGGAGGAAGGCAACCAAGAAGGCAGGCAGGAAGGGAGGAAGGCAGGCAAGAAGGCAGGCAGGAAGGCAGGTATGAAGGCAAGGTTAATAATAATAATAATAATATAATAATAATAATAATAATAATAATAATAATAATAATAATAATAATAATAATAATAATAATAATAATAATAATAATAATAATAATAATAATAATAATAATAATAATAATAATAATAATAATAATAATAATAATAATAATAATAATAATAATAATAATAATAATAATAATAATAATAATAATAATAATAATAATAATAATAATAATAATAATAATAATAATAATAATAATAATAATAATAATAATAATAATAATAATAATAATAATAATAATAATAATAATAATAATAATAATAATAATAATAATAATAATAATAATAATAATAATAATAATAATAATAATAATAATAATAATAATAATAATAATAATAATAATAATAATAATAATAATAATAATAATAATATTAATAATAATAATAATAATAATAATAATAATAATAATAATAATAATAATAATAATAATAATAATAATAATAATAATAATAATAATAATAATAATAATAATAATAATAATAATAATAATAATAATAATAATAATAATAATAATAATAATAATAATAATAATAATAATAATAATAATAATAATAATAATAATAATAATAATAATAATAATAATAATAATAATAATAATAATAATAATAATAATAATAATAATCATAATAATAATCATAATAATAATCATAATAATAATCATAACAATCATAACAATCATAACAATCATAACAATCATAACAATCATAACAATCATAACAATCATAACAATCATAACAATCATAACAATCATAACAATCATAACAATCATAAGAATCATAAGAATCATAACAATCATAACAATCATAACAATCATAACAATCATAACAATCATAACAATCATAACAATCATAACAATCATAACAATCATAACAATCATAACAATCATAACAATCATAACAATCATAACAATCATAACAATCATAACAATCATAACAATCATAACAATCATAACAATCATAACAATCATAACAATCATAACAATCATAACAATAATAACAATAATAACAATAATAACAATAATAACAATAATAACAATAATAACAATAATAACAATAATAACAATAATAACAATAATAACAATAATAACAATAATAACAATAATAACAATAATAACAATAATAACAATAATAACAATAATAACAATAATAACAATAATAACAATAATAACAATAATAACAATAATAATAATAATAATAATAATAATAATAATAATAATAATAATAATAATAATAATAATAATAATAATAATAATAATAATAATAATAATAATAATAATAATAATAATAATAATAATAATAATAATAATAATAATAATAATAATAATAATAATAATAATAATAATAATAATAATAATAATAATAATAATAATAATAATAATAATAATAATAATAATAATAATAATAATAATAATAATAATAATAATAATAATAATAATAATAATAATAATAATAATAATAATAATAATAATAATAATAATAATAATAATAATAATAATAATAATAATAATAATAATAATGGGTAATTTATTTTAAGCTGGAGGCCAGTATATGCAGACAAGAAGGCAGGCAAAAAGGCAGCAAGGCAGGCAAGAAGGCAGCAGGGCAGGCAGGAGGGCAGCAAGGCAGGCAAGAAGGCAAGAAGGTAGGACGGCAGTAGGGCCGACGGGAAGGCAGGCAAGAAGGCAGCAAGGCAGGCAAGAGGGCAAGAAGGTAGGACGGCAGTAAGACCGGCGGGAAGGCAGGCAAGAAGGCAGGAAGGCCGGCAAGAGGGCCGGAAGGGAGGAAGGCAGGCAAGAAGGCAAGCGGGCAAGAAGGCAGGACGGCAGTAAGGCCGGCGGGAAGGCAGGCAAGAAGGCAGGCAGGAGGGCAGGCAGGAAGGCAGGCAGGAAGGCAGGCAACACGGCAGGACGGCACGAAAGAAGGCAGCAAGGCAGGCAAGAAGGGAGGAAGACAGGCAAGAAGGCAGGAAGGGAGGAAGGCAACCAAGAAGGCAGGCAGGAAGGGAGGAAGGCAGGCAAGAAGGCAGGCAGGAAGGCAGGTATGAAGGCAAGGTTAATAATAATAATAATAATAATAATAATAATAATAATAATAATAATAATAATAATAATAATAATAATAATAATAATAATAATAATAATAATAATAATAATAATAATAATAATAATAATAATAATAATAATAATAATAATAATAATAATAATAATAATAATAATAATAATAATAATAATAATAATAATAATAATAATAATAATAATAATAATAATAATAATAATAATAATAATAATAATAATAATAATAATAATAATGGGTAATTTATTTTAAGCTGGAGGCCAGTATATGCAGACAAGAAGGCAGGCAAAAAGGCAGCAAGGCAGGCAAGAATGCAGCAGGGCAGGCAGTAAGGCAGGAGGGCAGCAAGGCAGGCAAGAAGGCAGGAGGGGAGGCAAGAGGGCAAGAAGGTAGGACGGCAGTAGGGCCGACGGGAAGGCAGGCAAGAAGGCAGCAAGGCAGGCAAGAGGGCAAGAAGGTAGGACGGCAGTAAGGCCGGCGGGAAGGCAGGCAAGAAGGCAGGAAGGCCGGAAGGGAGGAAGGCAGGCAAGAAGGCAAGCGGACAAGAAGGCAGGACGGCAGTAAGGCCGGCGGGAAGGCAGGCAAGAAGGCAGGAAGGGAGGAAGGCAGGCAGGAGGGCAGGCAGGAAGGCAGGCAGGAAGGCAGGCAAGACGGCAGGACGGCACGAAAGAAGGCAGCAAGGCAGGCAAGAAGGGAGGAAGACAGGCAAGAAGGCAGGAAGGGAGGAAGGCAACCAAGAAGGCAGGCAGGAAGGGAGGAAGGCAGGCAAGAAGGCAGGCAAAAAGGCAGGTATGAAGGCAAGGTTAATAATAATAATAATAATAATAATAATAATAATAATAATAATAATAATAATAATAATAATAATAATAATAATAATAATAATAATAATAATAATAATAATAATAATAATAATAATAATAATAATAATAATAATAATAATAATAATAATAATAATAATAATAATAATAATAATAATAATAATAATAATAATAATAATAATAATAATAATAATAATAATAATAATAATAATAATAATAATAATAATAATAATAATAATAATAATAATAATAATAATAATAATAATAATAATAATAATAATAATAATAATAATAATAATAATAATAATAATAATAATAATAATAATAATAATAATAATAATAATAATAATAATAATAATAATAATAATAATAATAATAATAATAATAATAATAATAATAATAATAATAATAATAATAATAATAATAATAATAATAATAATAATAATAATAATAATAATAATAATAATAATAATAATAATAATAATAATAATAATAATAATAATAATAATAATAATGGGTAATTTATTTTAAGCTGGAGGCCAGTATATGCAGACAAGAAGGCAGGCAAAAAGGCAGCAAGGCAGGCAAGAAGGCAGCAGGGCAGGCAGGAGGGCAGCAAGGCAGGCAAGAAGGCAAGAAGGTAGGACGGCAGTAGGGCCGACGGGAAGGCAGGCAAGAAGGCAGCAAGGCAGGCAAGAGGGCAAGAAGGTAGGACGGCAGTAAGGCCGGCGGGAAGGCAGGCAAGAAGGCAGGAAGGCCGGCAAGAGGGCCGGAAGGGAGGAAGGCAGGCAAGAAGGCAAGCGGGCAAGAAGGCAGGACGGCAGTAAGGCCGGCGGGAAGGCAGGCAAGAAGGCAGGCAGGAGGGCAGGCAGGAAGGCAGGCAGGAAGGCAGGCAACACGGCAGGACGGCACGA
This sequence comes from Mantis religiosa, assembly GCA_030765055.1. Taxonomy (NCBI): domain Eukaryota; kingdom Metazoa; phylum Arthropoda; class Insecta; order Mantodea; family Mantidae; genus Mantis; species Mantis religiosa. The sequence continues at coordinate 135,743,767 of CM060957.1, forward strand.
AAGAAGGCAGCAAGGCAGGCAAGAAGGGAGGAAGACAGGCAAGAAGGCAGGAAGGGAGGAAGGCAACCAAGAAGGCAGGCAGGAAGGGAGGAAGGCAGGCAAGAAGGCAGGCAGGAAGGCAGGTATGAAGGCAAGGTTAATAATAATAATAATAATAATAATAATAATAATAATAATAATAATAATAATAATAATAATAATAATAATAATAATAATAATAATAATAATAATAATAATAATAATAATAATAATAATAATAATAATAATAATAATAATAATAATAATAATAATAATAATAATAATAATAATAATAATAATAATAATAATAATAATAATAATAATAATAATAATAATAATAATAATAATAATAATAATAATAATAATAATAATAATAATAATAATAATAATAATAATAATAATAATAATAATAATAATAATAATAATAATAATAATAATAATAATAATAATAATAATAATAATAATAATAATAATAATAATAATAATAATAATAATAATAATAATAATAATAATAATAATAATAATAATAATAATAATAATAATAATAATAATAATAATAATAATAATAATAATAATAATAATAATAATAATAATAATAATAATAATAATAATAATAATAATAATAATAATGGGTAATTTATTTTAAGCTGGAGGCCAGTATATGCAGACAAGAAGGCAGGCAAAAAGGCAGCAAGGCAGGCAAGAATGCAGCAGGGCAGGCAGTAAGGCAGGAGGGCAGCAAGGCAGGCAAGAAGGCAGGAGGGGAGGCAAGAGGGCAAGAAGGTAGGACGGCAGTAGGGCCGACGGGAAGGCAGGCAAGAAGGCAGCAAGGCAGGCAAGAGGGCAAGAAGGTAGGACGGCAGTAAGGCCGGCGGGAAGGCAGGCAAGAAGGCAGGAAGGCCGGAAGGGAGGAAGGCAGGCAAGAAGGCAAGCGGACAAGAAGGCAGGACGGCAGTAAGGCCGGCGGGAAGGCAGGCAAGAAGGCAGGAAGGGAGGAAGGCAGGCAGGAGGGCAGGCAGGAAGGCAGGCAGGAAGGCAGGCAAGACGGCAGGACGGCACGAAAGAAGGCAGCAAGGCAGGCAAGAAGGGAGGAAGACAGGCAAGAAGGCAGGAAGGGAGGAAGGCAACCAAGAAGGCAGGCAGGAAGGGAGGAAGGCAGGCAAGAAGGCAGGCAAAAAGGCAGGTATGAAGGCAAGGTTAATAATAATAATAATAATAATAATAATAATAATAATAATAATAATAATAATAATAATAATAATAATAATAATAATAATAATAATAATAATAATAATAATAATAATAATAATAATAATAATAATAATAATAATAATAATAATAATAATAATAATAATAATAATAATAATAATAATAATAATAATAATAATAATAATAATAATAATAATAATAATAATAATAATAATAATAATAATAATAATAATAATAATAATAATAATAATAATAATAATAATAATAATAATAATAATAATAATAATAATAATAATAATAATAATAATAATAATAATAATAATAATAATAATAATAATAATAATAATAATAATAATAATAATAATAATAATAATAATAATAATAATAATAATAATAATAATAATAATAATAATAATAATAATAATAATAATAATAATAATAATAATAATAATAATAATAATAATAATAATAATAATAATAATAATAATGGGTAATTTATTTTAAGCTGGAGGCCAGTATATGCAGACAAGAAGGCAGGCAAAAAGGCAGCAAGGCAGGCAAGAAGGCAGCAGGGCAGGCAGGAGGGCAGCAAGGCAGGCAAGAAGGCAAGAAGGTAGGACGGCAGTAGGGCCGACGGGAAGGCAGGCAAGAAGGCAGCAAGGCAGGCAAGAGGGCAAGAAGGTAGGACGGCAGTAAGGCCGGCGGGAAGGCAGGCAAGAAGGCAGGAAGGCCGGCAAGAGGGCCGGAAGGGAGGAAGGCAGGCAAGAAGGCAAGCGGGCAAGAAGGCAGGACGGCAGTAAGGCCGGCGGGAAGGCAGGCAAGAAGGCAGGAAGGGAGGAAGGCAGGCAGGAGGGCAGGCAGGAAGGCAGGCAGGAAGGCAGGCAACACGGCAGGACGGCACGAAAGAAGGCAGCAAGGCAGGCAAGAAGGGAGGAAGACAGGCAAGAAGGCAGGAAGGGAGGAAGGCAACCAAGAAGGCAGGCAGGAAGGGAGGAAGGCAGGCAAGAAGGCAGGCAGGAAGGCAGGTATGAAGGCAAGGTTAATAATAATAATAATAATAATAATAATAATAATAATAATAATAATAATAATAATAATAATAATAATGATAATGATAATGATAATGATAATGATAATGATAATGATAATGATAATGATAATGATAATGATAATGATAATGATAATGATAATGATAATGATAATGATAATGATAATGATAATGATAATGATAATGATAATGATAATGATAATGATAATAATAATAATAATAATAATAATAATAATAATAATAATAATAATAATAATAATAATAATAACAACAATAATAACAATCATAACAATCATAACAATCATAACAATCATAACAATCATAACAATCATAACAATCATAACAATCATAACAATCATAACAATCATAACAATAATAATAACAATAATAATAACAATAATAACAATCATAACAATCATAACAATCATAACAATCATAACAATCATAACAATCATAACAATCATAAAATTCATAACAATCATAACAATCATAACAATCATAACAATCATAACAATCATAACAATCATAACAATCATAACAATCATAACAATCATAACAATCATAACAATCATAACAATCATAACAATAATAACAATCATAACAATCATAACAATCATAACAATAATAACAATAATAACAATAATAACAATAATAACAATAATAACAATATTAACAATAATAACAATAATAACAACAATAACAACAATAACAACAATAACAACAATAATAACAATAATAACAATAATAACAATCATAACAATCATAACAATCATAACAATCATAACAATCATAACAATCATAACAATCATAACAATCATAACAATCATAACAATCATAACAATCATAACAATCATAACAATCATAACAATCATAACAATCATAACAATCATAACAATCATAACAATCATAACAATCATAACAATCATAACAATCATAACAATCATAACAATCATAACAATCATAACAATCATAACAATAATAACAATAATAACAATAATAACAATAATAACAATAATAACAATAATAACAATAATAACAATAATAACAATAATAACAATAATAACAATAATAACAATAATAACAATAATAACAATAATAACAATAATAACAATAATAACAATAATAATAATAATAATAATAATAATAATAATAATAATAATAATAATAATAATAATAATAATAATAATAATAATAATAATAATAATAATAATAATAATAATAATAATAATAATAATAATAATAATAATAATAATAATAATAATAATAATAATAATAATAATAATAATAATAATAATAATAATAATAATAATAATAATAATAATAATAATAATAATAATAATAATAATAATAATAATAATAATAATAATAATAATAATAATAATAATAATAATAATAATAATAATAATAATAATAATAATAATAATAATAATAATAATAATAATAATAATAATAATAATAATAATAATAATAATAATAATAATAATAATAATAATAATAATAATAATAATAATAATAATAATGGGTAATTTAATGGGTAATTTATTTTAAGCTGGAGGCCAGTATATGCAGACAAGAAGGCAGGCAAAAAGGCAGCAAGGCAGGCAAGAAGGCAGCAGGGCAGGCAGGAGGGCAGCAAGGCAGGCAAGAAGGCAAGAAGGTAGGACGGCAGTAGGGCCGACGGGAAGGCAGGCAAGAAGGCAGCAAGGCAGGCAAGAGGGCAAGAAGGTAGGACGGCAGTAAGACCGGCGGGAAGGCAGGCAAGAAGGCAGGAAGGCCGGCAAGAGGGCCGGAAGGGAGGAAGGCAGGCAAGAAGGCAAGCGGGCAAGAAGGCAGGACGGCAGTAAGGCCGGCGGGAAGGCAGGCAAGAAGGCAGGCAGGAGGGCAGGCAGGAAGGCAGGCAGGAAGGCAGGCAACACGGCAGGACGGCACGAAAGAAGGCAGCAAGGCAGGCAAGAAGGGAGGAAGACAGGCAAGAAGGCAGGAAGGGAGGAAGGCAACCAAGAAGGCAGGCAGGAAGGGAGGAAGGCAGGCAAGAAGGCAGGCAGGAAGGCAGGTATGAAGGCAAGGTTAATAATAATAATAATAATAATAATAATAATAATAATAATAATAATAATAATAATAATAATAATAATAATAATAATAATAATAATAATAATAATAATAATAATAATAATAATAATAATAATAATAATAATAATAATAATAATAATAATAATAATAATAATAATAATAATAATAATAATAATAATAATAATAATAATAATAATAATAATAATAATAATAATAATAATAATGGGTAATTTATTTTAAGCTGGAGGCCAGTATATGCAGACAAGAAGGCAGGCAAAAAGGCAGCAAGGCAGGCAAGAATGCAGCAGGGCAGGCAGTAAGGCAGGAGGGCAGCAAGGCAGGCAAGAAGGCAGGAGGGGAGGCAAGAGGGCAAGAAGGTAGGACGGCAGTAGGGCCGACGGGAAGGCAGGCAAGAAGGCAGCAAGGCAGGCAAGAGGGCAAGAAGGTAGGACGGCAGTAAGGCCGGCGGGAAGGCAGGCAAGAAGGCAGGAAGGCCGGAAGGGAGGAAGGCAGGCAAGAAGGCAAGCGGACAAGAAGGCAGGACGGCAGTAAGGCCGGCGGGAAGGCAGGCAAGAAGGCAGGAAGGGAGGAAGGCAGGCAGGAGGGCAGGCAGGAAGGCAGGCAGGAAGGCAGGCAAGACGGCAGGACGGCACGAAAGAAGGCAGCAAGGCAGGCAAGAAGGGAGGAAGACAGGCAAGAAGGCAGGAAGGGAGGAAGGCAACCAAGAAGGCAGGCAGGAAGGGAGGAAGGCAGGCAAGAAGGCAGGCAAAAAGGCAGGTATGAAGGCAAGGTTAATAATAATAATAATAATAATAATAATAATAATAATAATAATAATAATAATAATAATAATAATAATAATAATAATAATAATAATAATAATAATAATAATAATAATAATAATAATAATAATAATAATAATAATAATAATAATAATAATAATAATAATAATAATAATAATAATAATAATAATAATAATAATAATAATAATAATAATAATAATAATAATAATAATAATAATAATAATAATAATAATAATAATAATAATAATAATAATAATAATAATAATAATAATAATAATAATAATAATAATAATAATAATAATAATAATAATAATAATAATAATAATAATAATAATAATAATAATAATAATAATAATAATAATAATAATAATAATAATAATAATAATAATAATAATAATAATAATAATAATAATAATAATAATAATAATAATAATAATAATAATAATAATAATAATAATAATAATAATAATAATAATAATAATAATGGGTAATTTATTTTAAGCTGGAGGCCAGTATATGCAGACAAGAAGGCAGGCAAAAAGGCAGCAAGGCAGGCAAGAAGGCAGCAGGGCAGGCAGGAGGGCAGCAAGGCAGGCAAGAAGGCAAGAAGGTAGGACGGCAGTAGGGCCGACGGGAAGGCAGGCAAGAAGGCAGCAAGGCAGGCAAGAGGGCAAGAAGGTAGGACGGCAGTAAGGCCGGCGGGAAGGCAGGCAAGAAGGCAGGAAGGCCGGCAAGAGGGCCGGAAGGGAGGAAGGCAGGCAAGAAGGCAAGCGGGCAAGAAGGCAGGACGGCAGTAAGGCCGGCGGGAAGGCAGGCAAGAAGGCAGGCAGGAGGGCAGGCAGGAAGGCAGGCAGGAAGGCAGGCAACACGGCAGGACGGCACGAAAGAAGGCAGCAAGGCAGGCAAGAAGGGAGGAAGACAGGCAAGAAGGCAGGAAGGGAGGAAGGCAACCAAGAAGGCAGGCAGGAAGGGAGGAAGGCAGGCAAGAAGGCAGGCAGGAAGGCAGGTATGAAGGCAAGGTTAATAATAATAATAATAATAATAATAATAATAATAATAATAATAATAATAATAATAATAATAATAATAATAATAATAATAATAATAATAATAATAATAATAATAATAATAATAATAATAATAATAATAATAATAATAATAATAATAATAATAATAATAATAATAATAATAATAATAATAATAATAATAATAATAATAATAATAATAATAATAATAATAATAATAATAATAATAATAATAATAATAATAATAATAATAATAATAATAATAATAATAATAATAATAATAATAATAATAATAATAATAATAATAATAATAATAATAATAATAATAATAATAATAATAATAATAATAATAATAATAATAATAATAATAATAATAATAATAATAATAATAATAATAATAATAATAATAATAATAATAATAATAATAATAATAATAATAATAATAATAATAATAATAATAATAATAATAATAATAATAATAATAATAATAATAATAATAATAATAATAATAATAATAATAATAATAATAATAATAATAATAATAATAATAATAATAATAATAATGGGTAATTTATTTTAAGCTGGAGGCCAGTATATGCAGACAAGAAGGCAGGCAAAAAGGCAGCAAGGCAGGCAAGAATGCAGCAGGGCAGGCAGTAAGGCAGGAGGGCAGCAAGGCAGGCAAGAAGGCAGGAGGGGAGGCAAGAGGGCAAGAAGGTAGGACGGCAGTAGGGCCGACGGGAAGGCAGGCAAGAAGGCAGCAAGGCAGGCAAGAGGGCAAGAAGGTAGGACGGCAGTAAGGCCGGCGGGAAGGCAGGCAAGAAGGCAGGAAGGCCGGAAGGGAGGAAGGCAGGCAAGAAGGCAAGCGGACAAGAAGGCAGGACGGCAGTAAGGCCGGCGGGAAGGCAGGCAAGAAGGCAGGAAGGGAGGAAGGCAGGCAGGAGGGCAGGCAGGAAGGCAGGCAGGAAGGCAGGCAAGACGGCAGGACGGCACGAAAGAAGGCAGCAAGGCAGGCAAGAAGGGAGGAAGACAGGCAAGAAGGCAGGAAGGGAGGAAGGCAACCAAGAAGGCAGGCAGGAAGGGAGGAAGGCAGGCAAGAAGGCAGGCAAAAAGGCAGGTATGAAGGCAAGGTTAATAATAATAATAATAATAATAATAATAATAATAATAATAATAATAATAATAATAATAATAATAATAATAATAATAATAATAATAATAATAATAATAATAATAATAATAATAATAATAATAATAATAATAATAATAATAATAATAATAATAATAATAATAATAATAATAATAATAATAATAATAATAATAATAATAATAATAATAATAATAATAATAATAATAATAATAATAATAATAATAATAATAATAATAATAATAATAATAATAATAATAATAATAATAATAATAATAATAATAATAATAATAATAATAATAATAATAATAATAATAATAATAATAATAATAATAATAATAATAATAATAATAATAATAATAATAATAATAATAATAATAATAATAATAATAATAATAATAATAATAATAATAATAATAATAATAATAATAATAATAATAATAATAATAATAATAATAATAATAATAATAATAATAATAATAATAATGGGTAATTTATTTTAAGCTGGAGGCCAGTATATGCAGACAAGAAGGCAGGCAAAAAGGCAGCAAGGCAGGCAAGAAGGCAGCAGGGCAGGCAGGAGGGCAGCAAGGCAGGCAAGAAGGCAAGAAGGTAGGACGGCAGTAGGGCCGACGGGAAGGCAGGCAAGAAGGCAGCAAGGCAGGCAAGAGGGCAAGAAGGTAGGACGGCAGTAAGGCCGGCGGGAAGGCAGGCAAGAAGGCAGGAAGGCCGGCAAGAGGGCCGGAAGGGAGGAAGGCAGGCAAGAAGGCAAGCGGGCAAGAAGGCAGGACGGCAGTAAGGCCGGCGGGAAGGCAGGCAAGAAGGCAGGAAGGGAGGAAGGCAGGCAGGAGGGCAGGCAGGAAGGCAGGCAGGAAGGCAGGCAACACGGCAGGACGGCACGAAAGAAGGCAGCAAGGCAGGCAAGAAGGGAGGAAGACAGGCAAGAAGGCAGGAAGGGAGGAAGGCAACCAAGAAGGCAGGCAGGAAGGGAGGAAGGCAGGCAAGAAGGCAGGCAGGAAGGCAGGTATGAAGGCAAGGTTAATAATAATAATAATAATAATAATAATAATAATAATAATAATAATAATAATAATAATAATAATAATAATAATAATGATAATGATAATGATAATGATAATGATAATGATAATGATAATGATAATGATAATGATAATGATAATGATAATGATAATGATAATGATAATGATAATGATAATGATAATGATAATGATAATGATAATGATAATGATAATGATAATGATAATGATAATGATAATGATAATGATAATGATAATAATAATAATAATAATAATAATAATAATAATAATAATAATAATAATAACAACAATAATAACAATCATAACACAATCATAACAATCATAACAATCATAACAATCATAACAATCATAACAATCATAACAATCATAACAATCATAACAATCATAACAATAATAATAACAATAATAATAACAATAATAACAATCATAACAATCATAACAATCATAACAATCATAACAATCATAACAATCATAACAATCATAAAATTCATAACAATCATAACAATCATAACAATCATAACAATCATAACAATCATAACAATCATAACAATCATAACAATCATAACAATCATAACAATCATAACAATCATAACAATCATAACAATAATAACAATCATAACAATCATAACAATCATAACAATAATAACAATAATAACAATAATAACAATAATAACAATAATAACAATATTAACAATAATAACAATAATAACAACAATAACAACAATAACAACAATAACAACAATAATAACAATAATAACAATAATAACAATCATAACAATCATAACAATCATAACAATCATAACAATCATAACAATCATAACAATCATAACAATCATAACAATCATAACAATCATAACAATCATAACAATCATAACAATCATAACAATCATAACAATCATAACAATCATAACAATCATAACAATCATAACAATCATAACAATCATAACAATCATAACAATCATAACAATCATAACAATCATAACAATCATAACAATCATAACAATAATAACAATAATAACAATAATAACAATAATAACAATAATAACAATAATAACAATAATAACAATAATAACAATAATAACAATAATAACAATAATAACAATAATAACAATAATAACAATAATAACAATAATAACAATAATAATAATAATAATAATAATAATAATAATAATAATAATAATAATAATAATAATAATAATAATAATAATAATAATAATAATAATAATAATAATAATAATAATAATAATAATAATAATAATAATAATAATAATAATAATAATAATAATAATAATAATAATAATAATAATAATAATAATAATAATAATAATAATAATAATAATAATAATAATAATAATAATAATAATAATAATAATAATAATAATAATAATAATAATAATAATAATAATAATAATAATAATAATAATAATAATAATAATAATAATAATAATAATAATAATAATAATAATAATAATAATAATAATAATAATAATAATAATAATAATAATAATAATAATAATAATAATAATAATAATAATAATAATAATAATAATAATAATAATAATAATAATAATAATAATAATAATAATAATAATAATAATAATGGGTAATTTATTTTAAGCTGGAGGCCAGTATATGCAGACAAGAAGGCAGGCAAAAAGGCAGCAAGGCAGGCAAGAAGGCAGCAGGGCAGGCAGGAGGGCAGCAAGGCAGGCAAGAAGGCAAGAAGGTAGGACGGCAGTAGGGCCGACGGGAAGGCAGGCAAGAAGGCAGCAAGGCAGGCAAGAGGGCAAGAAGGTAGGACGGCAGTAAGGCCGGCGGGAAGGCAGGCAAGAAGGCAGGAAGGCCGGCAAGAGGGCCGGAAGGGAGGAAGGCAGGCAAGAAGGCAAGCGGGCAAGAAGGCAGGACGGCAGTAAGGCCGGCGGGAAGGCAGGCAAGAAGGCAGGCAGGAGGGCAGGCAGGAAGGCAGGCAGGAAGGCAGGCAACACGGCAGGACGGCACGAAAGAAGGCAGCAAGGCAGGCAAGAAGGGAGGAAGACAGGCAAGAAGGCAGGAAGGGAGGAAGGCAACCAAGAAGGCAGGCAGGAAGGGAGGAAGGCAGGCAAGAAGGCAGGCAGGAAGGCAGGTATGAAGGCAAGGTTAATAATAATAATAATAATAATAATAATAATAATAATAATAATAATAATAATAATAATAATAATAATAATAATAATAATAATAATAATAATAATAATAATAATAATAATAATAATAATAATAATAATAATAATAATAATAATAATAATAATAATAATAATAATAATAATAATAATAATAATAATAATAATAATAATAATAATAATAATAATAATAATAATAATAATAATAATAATAATAATAATAATAATGGGTAATTTATTTTAAGCTGGAGGCCAGTATATGCAGACAAGAAGGCAGGCAAAAAGGCAGCAAGGCAGGCAAGAAGGCAGCAGGGCAGGCAGGAGGGCAGCAAGGCAGGCAAGAAGGCAAGAAGGTAGGACGGCAGTAGGGCCGACGGGAAGGCAGGCAAGAAGGCAGCAAGGCAGGCAAGAGGGCAAGAAGGTAGGACGGCAGTAAGGCCGGCGGGAAGGCAGGCAAGAAGGCAGGAAGGCCGGCAAGAGGGCCGGAAGGGAGGAAGGCAGGCAAGAAGGCAAGCGGGCAAGAAGGCAGGACGGCAGTAAGGCCGGCGGGAAGGCAGGCAAGAAGGCAGGAAGGGAGGAAGGCAGGCAGGAGGGCAGGCAGGAAGGCAGGCAGGAAGGCAGGCAACACGGCAGGACGGCACGAAAGAAGGCAGCAAGGCAGGCAAGAAGGGAGGAAGACAGGCAAGAAGGCAGGAAGGGAGGAAGGCAACCAAGAAGGCAGGCAGGAAGGGAGGAAGGCAGGCAAGAAGGCAGGCAGGAAGGCAGGTATGAAGGCAAGGTTAATAATAATAATAATAATAATAATAATAATAATAATAATAATAATAATAATAATAATAATAATAATAATAATAATAATAATAATAATAATAATAATAATAATAATAATAATAATAATAATAATAATAATAATAATAATAATAATAATAATAATAATAATAATAATAATAATAATAATAATAATAATAATAATAATAATAATAATAATAATAATAATAATAATAATAATAATAATAATAACAATAATAACAATAATAACAATAATAACAATAATAACAATCATAACAATCATAACAATCATAACAATCATAACAATCATAACAATCATAACAATCATAACAATCATAACAATCATAACAATCATAACAATCATAACAATCATAACAATCATAACAATCATAACAATAATAACAATA
>CM060957.1:135760502-135795502 GCA_030765055.1 Mantis religiosa
TAATAATAATAATAATAATAATAATAATAATAATAATAATAATAATAATAATAATAATAATAATAATAATAATAATAATAATAATAATAATAATAATAATAATAATAATAATAATAATAATAATAATAATAATAATAATAATAATAATAATAATAATAATAATAATAATAATAATAATAATAATAATGGGTAATTTATTTTAAGCTGGAGGCCAGTATATGCAGACAAGAAGGCAGGCAAAAAGGCAGCAAGGCAGGTAAGAAGGCAGCAGGGCAGGCAGTAAAGCAGGAGGGCAGCAAGGCAGGCAAGAAGGCAGGAGGGGAGGTAGAGGGCAAGAAGGTAGGACGGCAGTAGAGCCGACGGGAAGGCAGGCAAGAAGGCAGCAAGGCAGGCAAGAGGGCAAGAAGGTAGGATGGCAGTAAGGTCGGCGGGAAGGCAGGCAAGAAGGCAGGAAGGCCGGCAAGAGGGCCGGAAGGGAGGAAGGCAGGCAAGAAGGCAGCAAGGCAGGCAAGAAGGCAAGAGGGCAAGAAGGCAGGACGGCAGTAAGGCCGGCGGGAAGGCAGGCAAGAAGGCAGGAAGGGAGGAAGGCAGGCAGGAGGGCAGGCAAGACGGCAGGACGGCACGAAAGAAGGCAGCAAGGCAGGCAAGAAGGGAGGAAGGCAGGCAAGAAGGCAGGAAGGGAGGAAGGCAACCAAAAAGGCAGGCAGGAAGGGAGGAAGGCAGGCAAGAAGGCAGGCAGGAAGGCAGGTATAAAGGCAAGGTTAATAATAATAATAATAATAATAATAATAATAATAATAATAATAATAATAATAATAATAATAATAATAATAATAATAATAATGATGATGATGATGATGATGATGATGATGATGATGATGATGATGATGATAATAATAACAATAATAATAATAATAATAATAATAATAATAATAATAATAATAATAATAATAATAATAATAATAATAATAATAATAATAATAATAATAATAATAATAATAATAATAATAATAATAATAATAATAATAATAATAATAATAATAATAATAATAATAATAATAATAATAATAATAATAATAATAATAATAATAATAATAATAATAATAATAATAATAATAATAATAATAATAATAATAATAATAATAATAATAATAATAATAATAATAATAATAATAATAATAATAATAATAATAATAATAATAATAATAATAATAATAATAATAATAATAATAATAATAATAATAATAATAATAATAATAATAATAATAATAATAATAATAATAATAATAATAATAATAATAATAATAATAATAATAATAATAATAATAATAATAATAATAATAATAATGGGTAATTTATTTTAAGCTGGAGGCCAGTATATGCAGACAAGAAGGCAGGCAAAAAGGCAGCAAGGCAGGTAAGAAGGCAGCAGGGCAGCAAGGCAGGCAAGAGGGCAAGAAGGTAGGACGGCAGTAAGGTCGGCGGGAAGGCAGGCAAGAAGGCAGGAAGGCCGGCAAGAGGGCCGGAAGGGAGGAAGGCAGGCAAGAAGGCAGCAAGGCAGGCAAGAAGGCAAGAGGGCAAGAAGGCAGGACGGCAGTAAGGCCGGCGGGAAGGCAGGCAAGAAGGCAGGAAGGGAGGAAGGCAGGCAGGAGGGCAGGCAGGAAGGCAGGCAAGACGGCAGGACGGCACGAAAGAAGGCAGCAAGGCAGGCAAGAAGGGAGGAAGGCAGGCAAGAAGGCAGGAAGGGAGGAAGGCAACCAAAAAGGCAGGCAGGAAGGGAGGAAGGTAGGCAAGAAGGCAGGCAGGAAGGCAGGTATAAAGGCAAGGTTAATAATAATAATAATAATAATAATAATAATAATAATAATAATAATAATAATAATAATAATAATAATAATAATAATAATAATAATAATAATAATAATAATAATAATAATAATAATAATAATAATAATAATAATAATAATAATAATAATAATAATAATAATAATAATAATAATAATAATAATAATAATAATAATAATAATAATAATAATAATAATAATAATAATAATAATAATAATAATAATAATAATAATAATAATAATAATAATGGGTAATTTATTTTAAGCTGGAGGCCAGTATATGCAGACAAGAAGGCAGGCAAAAAGGCAGCAAGGCAGGTAAGAAGGCAGCAGGGCAGCAAGGCAGGCAAGAAGGCAGGAGGGGAGGTAGAGGGCAAGAAGGTAGGACGGCAGTAGGGCCGACGGGAAGGCAGGCAAGAAGGCAGCAAGAGGGCAAGAAGGTAGGACGGCAGTAAGGTCGGCGGGAAGGCAGGCAGGAAGGCCGGCAAGAGGGCCGGAAGGGAGGAAGGCAGGCAAGAAGGCAGCAAGGCAGGCAAGAAGGCAAGAGGGCAAGAAGGCAGGACGGCAGTAAGGCCGGCGGGAAGGCAGGCAAGAAGGCAGGAAGGGAGGAAGGCAGGCAGGAGGGCAGGCAGGAAGGCAGGCAAGACGGCAGGACGGCACGAAAGAAGGCAGCAAGGCAGGCAAGAAGGGAGGAAGGCAGGCAAGAAGGCAGGAAGGGAGGAAGGCAACCAAAAAGGCAGGCAGGAAGGGAGGAAGGTAGGCAAGAAGGCAGGCAGGAAGGCAGGTATAAAGGCAAGGTTAATAATAATAATAATAATAATAATAATAATAATAATAATAATAATAATAATAATAATAATAATAATAATAATAATAATAATAATAATAATAATAATAATAATAATAATAATAATAATAATAATAATAATAATAATAATAATAATAATAATAATAATAATAATAATAATAATAATAATAATAATAATAATAATAATAATAATAATAATAATAATAATAATAATAATAATAATAATAATAATAATAATAATAATAATAATAATAATAATAATAATAATGATAATGATGATAGTGATAATGATAAGGATAATGATAATGATAATAATAATAATGGGTAACTTATTATTAAGCTGGAGGCCAGTATATGCAGACAAGAAGGCAGGCAAAAAGGCAGCAAGGCAGGTAAGAAGGCAGCAGGGCAGGCAGTAAAGCAGGAGGGCAGCAAGGCAGGCAAGAAGGCAGGAGGGGAGGTAGAGGGCAAGAAGGTAGGACGGCAGTAGAGCCGACGGGAAGGCAGGCAAGAAGGCAGCAAGGCAGGCAAGAGGGCAAGAAGGTAGGATGGCAGTAAGGTCGGCGGGAAGGCAGGCAAGAAGGCAGGAAGGCCGGCAAGAGGGCCGGAAGGGAGGAAGGCAGGCAAGAAGGCAGCAAGGCAGGCAAGAAGGCAAGAGGGCAAGAAGGCAGGACGGCAGTAAGGCCGGCGGGAAGGCAGGCAAGAAGGCAGGAAGGGAGGAAGGCAGGCAGGAGGGCAGGCAGGAAGGCAGGCAAGACGGCAGAACGGCACGAAAGAAGGCAGCAAGGCAGGCAAGAAGGGAGGAAGGCAGGCAAGAAGGCAGGAAGGGAGGAAGGCAACCAAAAAGGCAGGCAGGAAGGGAGGAAGGCAGGCAAGAAGGCAGGCAGGAAGGCAGGTATAAAGGCAAGGTTAATAATAATAATAATAATAATAATAATAATAATAATAATAATAATAATAATAATAATAATAATAATAATAATAATAATAATAATAATAATAATAATAATAATAATAATAATAATAATAATAATAATAATAATAATAATAATAATAATAATAATAATAATAATAATAATAATAATAATAATAATAATAATAATAATAATAATAATAATAATAATAATAATAATAATAATAATAATAATAATAATAATAATAATAATAATAATAATAATAATAATAATAATAATAATAATAATAATAATAATAATAATAATAATAATAATAATAATAATAATAATAATAATAATAATAATAATAATAATAATAATAATAATAATAATAATAATAATAATAATAATAATAATAATAATAATAATGGGTAATTTATTTTAAGCTGGAGGCCAGTATATGCAGACAAGAAGGCAGGCAAAAAGGCAGCAAGGCAGGTAAGAAGGCAGCAGGGCAGCAAGGCAGGCAAGAGGGCAAGGAGGTAGGACGGCAGTAAGGTCGGCGGGAAGGCAGGCAAGAAGGCAGGAAGGCCGGCAAGAGGGCCGGAAGGGAGGAAGGCAGGCAAGAAGGCAGCAAGGCAGGCAAGAAGGCAAGAGGGCAAGAAGGCAGGACGGCAGTAAGGCCGGCGGGAAGGCAGGCAAGAAGGCAGGAAGGGAGGAAGGCAGGCAGGAGGGCAGGCAGGAAGGCAGGCAAGACGGCAGGACGGCACGAAAGAAGGCAGCAAGGCAGGCAAGAAGGGAGGAAGGCAGGCAAGAAGGCAGGAAGGGAGGAAGGCAACCAAAAAGGCAGGCAGGAAGGGAGGAAGGTAGGCAAGAAGGCAGGCAGGAAGGCAGGTATAAAGGCAAGGTTAATAATAATAATAATAATAATAATAATAATAATAATAATAATAATAATAATAATAATAATAATAATAATAATAATAATAATAATAATAATAATAATAATAATAATAATAATAATAATAATAATAATAATAATAATAATAATAATAATAATAATAATAATAATAATAATAATAATAATAATAATAATAATAATAATAATAATAATAATAATAATAATAATAATAATAATAATAATAATAATAATAATAATAATAATAATAATAATAATAATAATAATAATAATAATAATAATAATAATAATAATAATAATGATAATGATAATGATAATGATAATGATAATGATAATGATAATGATAATGATAATGATAATGATAATGATAATGATAATGATAATGATAATGATAATGATGATAGTGATAATGATAAGGATAATGATAATGATAATAATAATAATGGGTAACTTATTATTAAGCTGGAGGCCAGTATATGCAGACAAGAAGGCAGGCAAAAAGGCAGCAAGGCAGGTAAGAAGGCAGCAGGGCAGGCAGTAAAGCAGGAGGGCAGCAAGGCAGGCAAGAAGGCAGGAGGGGAGGTAGAGGGCAAGAAGGTAGGACGGCAGTAGAGCCGACGGGAAGGCAGGCAAGAAGGCAGCAAGGCAGGCAAGAGGGCAAGAAGGTAGGATGGCAGTAAGGTCGGCGGGAAGGCAGGCAAGAAGGCAGGAAGGCCGGCAAGAGGGCCGGAAGGGAGGAAGGCAGGCAAGAAGGCAGCAAGGCAGGCAAGAAGGCAAGAGGGCAAGAAGGCAGGACGGCAGTAAGGCCGGCGGGAAGGCAGGCAAGAAGGCAGGAAGGGAGGAAGGCAGGCAGGAGGGCAGGCAGGAAGGCAGGCAAGACGGCAGAACGGCACGAAAGAAGGCAGCAAGGCAGGCAAGAAGGGAGGAAGGCAGGCAAGAAGGCAGGAAGGGAGGAAGGCAACCAAAAAGGCAGGCAGGAAGGGAGGAAGGCAGGCAAGAAGGCAGGCAGGAAGGCAGGTATAAAGGCAAGGTTAATAATAATAATAATAATAATAATAATAATAATAATAATAATAATAATAATAATAATAATAATAATAATAATAATAATAATAATAATAATAATAATAATAATAATAATAATAATAATAATAATAATAATAATAATAATAATAATAATAATAATAATAATAATAATAATAATAATAATAATAATAATAATAATAATAATAATAATAATAATAATAATAATAATAATAATAATAATAATAATAATAATAATAATAATAATAATAATAATAATAATAATAATAATAATAATAATAATAATAATAATAATAATAATAATAATAATAATAATAATAATAATAATAATAATAATGGGTAATTTATTTTAAGCTGGAGGCCAGTATATGCAGACAAGAAGGCAGGCAAAAAGGCAGCAAGGCAGGTAAGAAGGCAGCAGGGCAGCAAGGCAGGCAAGAGGGCAAGGAGGTAGGACGGCAGTAAGGTCGGCGGGAAGGCAGGCAAGAAGGCAGGAAGGCCGGCAAGAGGGCCGGAAGGGAGGAAGGCAGGCAAGAAGGCAGCAAGGCAGGCAAGAAGGCAAGAGGGCAAGAAGGCAGGACGGCAGTAAGGCCGGCGGGAAGGCAGGCAAGAAGGCAGGAAGGGAGGAAGGCAGGCAGGAGGGCAGGCAGGAAGGCAGGCAAGACGGCAGGACGGCACGAAAGAAGGCAGCAAGGCAGGCAAGAAGGGAGGAAGGCAGGCAAGAAGGCAGGAAGGGAGGAAGGCAACCAAAAAGGCAGGCAGGAAGGGAGGAAGGTAGGCAAGAAGGCAGGCAGGAAGGCAGGTATAAAGGCAAGGTTAATAATAATAATAATAATAATAATAATAATAATAATAATAATAATAATAATAATAATAATAATAATAATAATAATAATAATAATAATAATAATAATAATAATAATAATAATAATAATAATAATAATAATAATAATAATAATAATAATAATAATAATAATAATAATAATAATAATAATAATAATAATAATAATAATAATAATAATAATAATAATAATAATAATAATAATAATAATAATAATAATAATAATAATAATAATAATAATAATAATAATAATAATAATAATAATAATAATAATAATAATAATAATAATAATAATAATAATAATAATAATAATAATAATAATAATAATAATAATAATAATAATAATAATAATAATAATAATAATAGTAATATTAATAATAATAATAATAATAATAATAATGGGTAATTTATTTTAAGCTGGAGGCCAGTATATGCAGGCAAGAAGGCAGGCAAAAAGGCAGCAAGGCAGGTAAGAAGGCAGCAGGGCAGCAAGGCAGGCAAGAAGGCAGGAGGGGAGGTAGAGGGCAAGAAGGTAGGACGGCAGTAGGGCCGACGGGAAGGCAGGCAAGAAGGCAGCAAGAGGGCAAGAAGGTAGGACGGCAGTAAGGTCGGCGGGAAGGCAGGCAGGAAGGCCGGCAAGAGGGCCGGAAGGGAGGAAGGCAGGCAAGAAGGCAGCAAGGCAGGCAAGAAGGCAAGAGGGCAAGAAGGCAGGACGGCAGTAAGGCCGGCGGGAAGGCAGGCAAGAAGGCAGGAAGGGAGGAAGGCAGGCAGGAGGGCAGGCAGGAAGGCAGGCAAGACGGCAGGACGGCACGAAAGAAGGCAGCAAGGCAGGCAAGAAGGGAGGAAGGCAGGCAAGAAGGCAGGAAGGGAGGAAGGCAACCAAAAAGGCAGGCAGGAAGGGAGGAAGGTAGGCAAGAAGGCAGGCAGGAAGGCAGGTATAAAGGCAAGGTTAATAATAATAATAATAATAATAATAATAATAATAATAATAATAATAATAATAATAATAATAATAATAATAATAATAATAATAATAATAATAATAATAATAATAATAATAATAATAATAATAATAATAATAATAATAATAATAATAATAATAATAATAATAATAATAATAATAATAATAATAATAATAATAATAATAATAATAATAATGATGATAGTGATAATGATAAGGATAATGATAATGATAATAATAATAATGGGTAACTTATTATTAAGCTGGAGGCCAGTATATGCAGACAAGAAGGCAGGCAAAAAGGCAGCAAGTCAGGCAAGAAGGCAGCAGGGCAGGCAAGAAGGCAGGAGGGCAGCAAGGCAGGCAAGAAGGCAGGAAGGGAGGCAAGAGGGCAAGAAGGTAGGACGGCAGTAAGGCCGGCAGGAAGGCAGGCAAGAAGGCAAGAAGGTAGGACGGCAGTAAGGCCGGCGGGAAGGCAGGCAGGAAGGCAGGAAGGCCGGCAAGAAGGCAGGAAGGGAGGAAGGCGGGCAAGAAGGCAGCAAGGCAGGCAAGAGGACAAGAAGGCAGGACGGCAGTAAGGCAGGCAAGAAGGCAGGAAGGGAGGAAGGCAGGCAGGAGGGCAGGAAGGCAGGCAAGACGGCAGGACCGCACGAAAGAAGACAGCAAGGCAGGCAAGAAGGGAGGAAGGCAGTCAAGAAGGCAGGCAGGAAGGGAGGAAGACAGGCAAGAAGGCAGGTATGAAGGCAAGGTTAATAATAATAATAATAATAATAATAATAATAATAATAATAATAATAATAATAATAATAATAATAATAATAATAATAATAATATAATAATAATAATAATAATAATAATAATAATAATAATAATAATAATAATAATAATAATAATAATAATAATAATAATAATAATAATAATAATAATAATAATAATAATAATAATAATAATAATAATAATAATAATAATAATAATAATAATAATAATAATAATAATAATAATAATAATAATAATAATAATAATAATAATAATAATAATAATAATAATAATAATAATAATAATAATAATAATAATAATTATAATAATTATAATAATTATAATAATTATAATAATTATAATAATTATAATAATAATAATAATAATAATAATAATAATAATAATAATAATAATAATAATAATAATAATAATAATAATAATAATAATAATAATAATAATAATAATAATAATAATAATAATAATAATAATAATAATAATAATAATAATAATAATAATAATAATAATAATAATAATAATAATAATAATAATAATAATAATAATAATAATAATAATAATAATAATAATAATAATAATAATAATAATAATAATAATAATAATAATAATAATAATAATAATAATAATAATAATAATAATAATAATAATAATAATAATAATAATAATAATAATAATAATAATAATAATAATAATAATAATAATAATAATAATAATAATAATAATAATAATAATAATAATAATAATAATAATAATAATAATAATAATAATAATAATAATAATAATAATAATAATAATAATAATAATAATAATAATAATAATAATGGGTAATTTATTTTAAGCTGGAGGCCAGTATATGCAGACAAGAAGGCAGGCAAAAAGGCAGCAAGGCAGGTAAGAAGGCAGCAGGGCAGCAAGGCAGGCAAGAGGGCAAGGAGGTAGGACGGCAGTAAGGTCGGCGGGAAGGCAGGCAAGAAGGCAGGAAGGCCGGCAAGAGGGCCGGAAGGGAGGAAGGCAGGCAAGAAGGCAGCAAGGCAGGCAAGAAGGCAAGAGGGCAAGAAGGCAGGACGGCAGTAAGGCCGGCGGGAAGGCAGGCAAGAAGGCAGGAAGGGAGGAAGGCAGGCAGGAGGGCAGGCAGGAAGGCAGGCAAGACGGCAGGACGGCACGAAAGAAGGCAGCAAGGCAGGCAAGAAGGGAGGAAGGCAGGCAAGAAGGCAGGAAGGGAGGAAGGCAACCAAAAAGGCAGGCAGGAAGGGAGGAAGGTAGGCAAGAAGGCAGGCAGGAAGGCAGGTATAAAGGCAAGGTTAATAATAATAATAATAATAATAATAATAATAATAATAATAATAATAATAATAATAATAATAATAATAATAATAATAATAATAATAATAATAATAATAATAATAATAATAATAATAATAATAATAATAATAATAATAATAATAATAATAATAATAATAATAATAATAATAATAATAATAATAATAATAATAATAATAATAATAATAATAATAATAATAATAATAATAATAATAATAATAATAATAATAATAATAATAATAATAATAATAATAATAATAATAATAATAATAATAATAATAATAATAATAATAATAATAATAATAATAATAATAATAATAATAATAATAATAATAATAATAATAATAATAATAATAATAATGATAATGATAATGATAATGATAATGATAATGATAATGATGATAGTGATAATGATAAGGATAATGATAATGATAATAATAATAATGGGTAACTTATTATTAAGCTGGAGGCCAGTATATGCAGACAAGAAGGCAGGCAAAAAGGCAGCAAGGCAGGTAAGAAGGCAGCAGGGCAGGCAGTAAAGCAGGAGGGCAGCAAGGCAGGCAAGAAGGCAGGAGGGGAGGTAGAGGGCAAGAAGGTAGGACGGCAGTAGAGCCGACGGGAAGGCAGGCAAGAAGGCAGCAAGGCAGGCAAGAGGGCAAGAAGGTAGGATGGCAGTAAGGTCGGCGGGAAGGCAGGCAAGAAGGCAGGAAGGCCGGCAAGAGGGCCGGAAGGGAGGAAGGCAGGCAAGAAGGCAGCAAGGCAGGCAAGAAGGCAAGAGGGCAAGAAGGCAGGACGGCAGTAAGGCCGGCGGGAAGGCAGGCAAGAAGGCAGGAAGGGAGGAAGGCAGGCAGGAGGGCAGGCAGGAAGGCAGGCAAGACGGCAGAACGGCACGAAAGAAGGCAGCAAGGCAGGCAAGAAGGGAGGAAGGCAGGCAAGAAGGCAGGAAGGGAGGAAGGCAACCAAAAAGGCAGGCAGGAAGGGAGGAAGGCAGGCAAGAAGGCAGGCAGGAAGGCAGGTATAAAGGCAAGGTTAATAATAATAATAATAATAATAATAATAATAATAATAATAATAATAATAATAATAATAATAATAATAATAATAATAATAATAATAATAATAATAATAATAATAATAATAATAATAATAATAATAATAATAATAATAATAATAATAATAATAATAATAATAATAATAATAATAATAATAATAATAATAATAATAATAATAATAATAATAATAATAATAATAATAATAATAATAATAATAATAATAATAATAATAATAATAATAATAATAATAATAATAATAATAATAATAATAATAATAATAATAATAATAATAATAATAATAATAATAATAATAATAATAATAATAATAATAATAATAATAATAATAATAATAATAATAATAATAATAATAATAATAATAATAATAATAATAATAATAATAATAATAATAATGGGTAATTTATTTTAAGCTGGAGGCCAGTATATGCAGACAAGAAGGCAGGCAAAAAGGCAGCAAGGCAGGTAAGAAGGCAGCAGGGCAGCAAGGCAGGCAAGAGGGCAAGGAGGTAGGACGGCAGTAAGGTCGGCGGGAAGGCAGGCAAGAAGGCAGGAAGGCCGGCAAGAGGGCCGGAAGGGAGGAAGGCAGGCAAGAAGGCAGCAAGGCAGGCAAGAAGGCAAGAGGGCAAGAAGGCAGGACGGCAGTAAGGCCGGCGGGAAGGCAGGCAAGAAGGCAGGAAGGGAGGAAGGCAGGCAGGAGGGCAGGCAGGAAGGCAGGCAAGACGGCAGGACGGCACGAAAGAAGGCAGCAAGGCAGGCAAGAAGGGAGGAAGGCAGGCAAGAAGGCAGGAAGGGAGGAAGGCAACCAAAAAGGCAGGCAGGAAGGGAGGAAGGTAGGCAAGAAGGCAGGCAGGAAGGCAGGATTAATAATAATAATAATAATAATAATAATAATAATAATAATAATAATAATAATAATAATAATAATAATAATAATAATAATAATAATAATAATAATAATAATAATAATAATAATAATAATAATAATAATAATAATAATAATAATAATAATAATAATAATAATAATAATAATAATAATAATAATAATAATAATAATAATAATAATAATAATAATAATAATAATAATAATAATAATAATAATAATAATAATAATAATAATAATAATAATAATAATAATAATAATAATAATAATAATAATAATAATAATAATAATAATAATAATAATAATAATAATAATAATAATAATAGTAATATTAATAATAATAATAATAATAATAATAATGGGTAATTTATTTTAAGCTGGAGGCCAGTATATGCAGACAAGAAGGCAGGCAAAAAGGCAGCAAGGCAAGGCAGGTAAGAAGGCAGCAGGGCAGCAAGGCAGGCAAGAAGGCAGGAGGGGAGGTAGAGGGCAAGAAGGTAGGACGGCAGTAGGGCCGACGGGAAGGCAGGCAAGAAGGCAGCAAGAGGGCAAGAAGGTAGGACGGCAGTAAGGTCGGCGGGAAGGCAGGCAGGAAGGCCGGCAAGAGGGCCGGAAGGGAGGAAGGCAGGCAAGAAGGCAGCAAGGCAGGCAAGAAGGCAAGAGGGCAAGAAGGCAGGACGGCAGTAAGGCCGGCGGGAAGGCAGGCAAGAAGGCAGGAAGGGAGGAAGGCAGGCAGGAGGGCAGGCAGGAAGGCAGGCAAGACGGCAGGACGGCACGAAAGAAGGCAGCAAGGCAGGCAAGAAGGGAGGAAGGCAGGCAAGAAGGCAGGAAGGGAGGAAGGCAACCAAAAAGGCAGGCAGGAAGGGAGGAAGTTAGGCAAGAAGGCAGGCAGGAAGGCAGGTATAAAGGCAAGGTTAATAATAATAATAATAATAATAATAATAATAATAATAATAATAATAATAATAATAATAATAATAATAATAATAATAATAATAATAATAATAATAATAATAATAATAATAATAATAATAATAATAATAATAATAATAATAATAATAATAATAATAATAATAATAATAATAATAATAATAATAATAATAATAATAATAATAATAATAATAATAATAATAATAATAATAATAATAATAATAATAATAATGATAATGATGATAGTGATAATGATAAGGATAATGATAATGATAATAATAATAATGGGTAACTTATTATTAAGCTGGAGGCCAGTATATGCAGACAAGAAGGCAGGCAAAAAGGCAGCAAGTCAGGCAAGAAGGCAGCAGGGCAGGCAAGAAGGCAGGAGGGCAGCAAGGCAGGCAAGAAGGCAGGAAGGGAGGCAAGAGGGCAAGAAGGTAGGACGGCAGTAAGGCCGGCAGGAAGGCAGGCAAGAAGGCAAGAAGGTAGGACGGCAGTAAGGCCGGCGGGAAGGCAGGCAGGAAGGCAGGAAGGCCGGCAAGAAGGCAGGAAGGGAGGAAGGCGGGCAAGAAGGCAGCAAGGCAGGCAAGAGGACAAGAAGGCAGGACGGCAGTAAGGCAGGCAAGAAGGCAGGAAGGGAGGAAGGCAGGCAGGAGGGCAGGAAGGCAGGCAAGACGGCAGGACCGCACGAAAGAAGACAGCAAGGCAGGCAAGAAGGGAGGAAGGCAGTCAAGAAGGCAGGCAGGAAGGGAGGAAGACAGGCAAGAAGGCAGGTATGAAGGCAAGGTTAATAATAATAATAATAATAATAATAATAATAATAATAATAATAATAATAATAATAATAATAATAATAATAATAATAATAATAATAATAATAATAATAATAATAATAATAATAATAATAATAATAATAATAATAATAATAATAATAATAATAATAATAATAATAATAATAATAATAATAATAATAATAATAATAATAATAATAATAATAATAATAATAATAATAATAATAATAATAATAATAATAATAATAATAATAATAATAATAATAATAATAATAATAATAATAATAATAATAATAATAATAATAATAATAATAATAATAATAATAATAATAATAATAATAATAATAATAATAATAATAATAATAATTATAATAATTATAATAATTATAATAATTATAATAATTATAATAATAATAATAATAATAATAATAATAATAATAATAATAATAATAATAATAATAATAATAATAATAATAATAATAATAATAATAATAATAATAATAATAATAATAATAATAATAATAATAATAATAATAATAATAATAATAATAATAATAATAATAATAATAATAATAATAATAATAATAATAATAATAATAATAATAATAATAATAATAATAATAATAATAATAATAATAATAATAATAATAATAATAATAATAATAATAATGGGTAATTTATTTTAAGCTGGAGGCCAGTATATGCAGACAAGAAGGCAGGCAAAAAGGCAGCAAGGCAGGTAAGAAGGCAGCAGGGCAGGCAGTAAAGCAGGAGGGCAGCAAGGCAGGCAAGAAGGCAGGAGGGGAGGTAGAGGGCAAGAAGGTAGGACGGCAGTAGAGCCGACGGGAAGGCAGGCAAGAAGGCAGCAAGGCAGGCAAGAGGGCAAGAAGGTAGGATGGCAGTAAGGTCGGCGGGAAGGCAGGCAAGAAGGCAGGAAGGCCGGCAAGAGGGCCGGAAGGGAGGAAGGCAGGCAAGAAGGCAGCAAGGCAGGCAAGAAGGCAAGAGGGCAAGAAGGCAGGACGGCAGTAAGGCCGGCGGGAAGGCAGGCAAGAAGGCAGGAAGGGAGGAAGGCAGGCAGGAGGGCAGGCAGGAAGGCAGGCAAGACGGCAGGACGGCACGAAAGAAGGCAGCAAGGCAGGCAAGAAGGGAGGAAGGCAGGCAAGAAGGCAGGAAGGGAGGAAGGCAACCAAAAAGGCAGGCAGGAAGGGAGGAAGGCAGGCAAGAAGGCAGGCAGGAAGGCAGGTATAAAGGCAAGGTTAATAATAATAATAATAATAATAATAATAATAATAATAATAATAATAATAATAATAATAATAATAATAATAATAATAATAATAATAATAATAATAATAATAATAATAATAATAATAATAATAATAATAATAATAATAATAATAATAATAATAATAATAATAATAATAATAATAATAATAATAATAATAATAATAATAATAATAATAATAATAATAATAATAATAATAATAATAATAATAATAATAATAATAATAATAATAATAATAATAATAATAATAATAATAATAATAATAATAATAATAATAATAATAATAATAATAATAATAATAATAATAATAATAATAGTAATAATAATAATAATAATAATAATAATAATAATAATAATAATAATAATAATAATAATAATAATAATAATAATAATAATAATAATAATAATAATAATAATAATAATAATAATAATAATAATAATAATAATAATAATAATAATAATAATAATAATAATAATAATAATAATAATAATAATAATAATAATAATAATAATAATAATAATAATAATGGGTAATTTATTTTAAGCTGGAGGCCAGTATATGCAGACAAGAAGGCAGGCAAAAAGGCAGCAAGGCAGGTAAGAAGGCAGCAGGGCAGCAAGGCAGGCAAGAAGGCAGGAGGGGAGGTAGAGGGCAAGAAGGTAGGACGGCAGTAGGGCCGACGGGAAGGCAGGCAAGAAGGCAGCAAGGCAGGCAAGAGGGCAAGAAGGTAGGATGGCAGTAAGGTCGGCGGGAAGGCAGGCAAGAAGGCAGGAAGGCCGGCAAGAGGGCCGGAAGGGAGGAAGGCAGGCAAGAAGGCAGCAAGGCAGGCAAGAAGGCAAGAAGGCAGGACGGCAGTAAGGCCGGCGGGAAGGCAGGCAAGAAGGGAGGAAGGCAGGCAGGAGGGCAGGCAGGAAGGCAGGCAAGACGGCAGGACGGCACGAAAGAAGGCAGCAAGGCAGGCAAGAAGGCAGCAAGGCAGGCAAGAAGGGAGGAAGGCAGGCAAGAAGGCAGGAAGGGAGGAAGGCAACCAAAAAGGCAGGCAGGAAGGGAGGAAGGCAGGCAAGAAGGCAGGCAGGAAGGCAGGTATAAAGGCAAGGTTAATAATAATAATAATAATAATAATAATAATAATAATAATAATAATAATAATAATAATAATAATAATAATAATAATAATAATAATAATAATAATAATAATAATAATAATAATAATAATAATAATAATAATAATAATAATAATAATAATAATAATAATAATAATAATAATAATAATAATAATAATAATAATAATAATAATAATAATGGGTAATTTATTTTAAGCTGGAGGCCAGTATATGCAGACAAGAAGGCAGGCAAAAAGGCAGCAAGGCAGGCAAGAAGGCAGCAGGGCAGGCAGTAAGGCAGGAGGGCAGCAAGGCAGGCAAGAAGGCAGGCGGGGAGGTAGAGGGCAAGAAGGTAGGACGGCAGTAGGGCCGACGGGAAGGCAGGCAAGAAGGCAGCAAGGCAGGCAAGAATGCAAGAAGGTAGGACGGCAGTAAGGCCGGCGGGAAGGCAGGCAGGCCGGCAAGAGGGCCGGAAGGGAGGAAGGCAGGCAAGAAGGCAGCAAGGCAGGCAAGAAGGCAAGAGGGCAAGAAGGCAGGACGGCAGTAAGGCCGGCGGGAAGGGAAGGGAGGAAGGCAGGCAGGAGGGCAGGCAGGAAGGCAGGCAAGACGGCAGGACGGCACGAAAGAAGGCAGCAAGGCAGGCAAGAAGGGAGGAAGGCAGGCAAGAAGGCAGGCAGGAAGGCAGGTATGAAGGCAAGGTTAATAATAATAATAATAATAATAATAATAATAATAATAATAATAATAATAATAATAATAATAATAATAATAATAATAATAATAATAATAATAATAATAATAATAATAATTAATAATAATAATAATAATAATAATAATAATAATAATAATAATAATAATAATAATAATAATAATAATAATAATAATAATAATAATAATAATAATAATAATAATAATAATAATAATAATAATAATAATAATAATAATAATAATAATAATAATAATAATAATAATAATAATAATAATAATAATAATAATAATAATAATAATATTAATAATAATATTAATAATAATAATATTAATAATAATAATATTAATAATAATAATATTAATAATAATAATATTAATAATAATAATATTAATAATAATAATATTAATAATAATAATAATAATAATAATAATAATAATAATAATAATAATAATAATAATAATAATAATGGGTAATTTATTTTAAGCTGGAGGCCAGTATATGCAGACAAGAAGGCAGGCAAAAAGGCAGCAAGGCAGGCAAGAAGGCAGCAGGGCAGCAGTAAGCCAGGAGGGCAGCAAGGCAGGCAAGAAGGCAGGAGGGGAGGCAAGAGGGCAAGAAGGTAGGACGGCAGTAGGGCCGACGGGAAGGCAGGCAAGAAGGCAGCAAGGCAGGCAAGAGTGCAAGAAGGTAGGACGGCAGTAAGGCCGGCGGGAAGGCAGGCAGGCCGGCAAGAGGGCCGGAAGGGAGGAAGGCAGGCAAGAAGGCAGCAAGGCAGGCAAGAAGGCAAGAGGGCAAGAAGGCAGGACGGCAGTAAGGCCGGCGGGAAGGCAGGCAAGAAGGCAGGAAGGGAGGAAGGCAGGCAGGTGGGCAGGCAGGAAGGCAGGCAAGACGGCAGGACGGCACGAAAGAAGGCAGCAAGGCAGGCAAGAAGGGAGGAAGGCAGGCAAGAAGGCAGGCAGGAAGGCAGGTATGAAGGCAAGGTTAATAATAATAATAATAATAATAATAATAATAATAATAATAATAATAATAATAATAATAATAATAATAATAATAATAATAATAATAATAATAATAATAATAATAATAATAATAATAATAATAATAATAATAATAATAATAATAATAATAATAATAATAATAATAATAATAATAATAATAATAATAATAATAATAATAATAATAATAATAATAATAATAATAATAATAATAATAATAATAATAATAATAATAATAATAATAATAATAATAATAATAATAATAATAATAATAATCATAATAATCATAATAATCATAATAATCATAATAATCATAATAATCATAATAATCATAATAATCATAATAATCATAATAATCATAATAATCATAATAATCATAATAATCATAATAATCATAATAATCATAATAATCATAATAATAATAATAATAATAATAATAATAATAATAATAATAATAATAATAATAATAATAATAATAATAATAATAATAATAATAATAATAATAATAATGGGTAATTTATTTTAAGCTGGAGGCCAGTATATGCAGACAAGAAGGCAGGCAAAAAGGCAGCAAGGCAGGTAAGAAGGCAGCAGGGCAGGCAGTAAAGCAGGAGGGCAGCAAGGCAGGCAAGAAGGCAGGAGGGGAGGTAGAGGGCAAGAAGGTAGGACGGCAGTAGGGCCGACGGGAAGGCAGGCAAGAAGGCAGCAAGGCAGGCAAGAGGGCAAGAAGGTAGGATGGCAGTAAGGTCGGCGGGAAGGCAGGCAAGAAGGCAGGAAGGCCGGCAAGAGGGCCGGAAGGGAGGAAGGCAGGCAAGAAGGCAGCAAGGCAGGCAAGAAGGCAAGAAGGCAGGACGGCAGTAAGGCCGGCGGGAAGGCAGGCAAGAAGGCAGGAAGGGAGGAAGGCAGGCAGGAGGGCAGGCAGGAAGGCAGGCAAGACGGCAGGACGGCACGAAAGAAGGCAGCAAGGCAGGCAAGAAGGCAGCAAGGCAGGCAAGAAGGGAGGAAGGCAGGCAAGAAGGCAGGAAGGGAGGAAGGCAACCAAAAAGGCAGGCAGGAAGGGAGGAAGGCAGGCAAGAAGGCAGGCAGGAAGGCAGGTATAAAGGCAAGGTTAATAATAATAATAATAATAATAATAATAATAATAATAATAATAATAATAATAATAATAATAATAATAATAATAATAATAATAATAATAATAATAATAATAATAATAATAATAATAATAATAATAATAATAATAATAATAATAATAATAATAATAATAATAATAATAATAATAATAATAATAATAATAATAATAATAATAATAATAATAATAATAATAATAATAATAATAATAATAATAATAATAATAATAATAATAATAATAATAATAATAATAATAATAATAATAATAATAATAATAATAATAATAATAATAATAATAATAATAATAATAATAATAATAATAATAATAATAATAATGGGTAATTTATTTTAAGCTGGAGGCCAGTATATGCAGACAAGAAGGCAGGCAAAAAGGCAGCAAGGCAGGCAAGAAGGCAGCAGGGCAGGCAGTAAGGCAGGAGGGCAGCAAGAAGGCAGGCGGGGAGGTAGAGGGCAAGAAGGTAGGACGGCAGTAGGGCCCACGGGAAGGCAGGCAAGAAGGCAGCAAGGCAGGCAAGAGTGCAAGAAGGTAGGACGGCAGTAAGGCCGGCGGGAAGGCAGGCAGGCCGGCAAGAGGGCCGGAAGGGAGGAAGGCAGGCAAGAAGGCAGCAAGGCAGGCAAGAAGGCAAGAGGGCAAGAAGGCAGGACGGCAGTAAGGCCGGCGGGAAGGCAGGCAAGAAGGCAGGAAGGGAGGAAGGCAGGCAGGAGGGCAGGCAGGAAGGCAGGCAAGACGGCAGGACGGCACGAAAGAAGGCAGCAAGGCAGGCAAGAAGGGAGGAAGGCAGGCAAGAAGGCAGGCAGGAAGGCAGGTATGAAGGCAAGGTTAATAATAATAATAATAATAATAATAATAATAATAATAATAATAATAATAATAATAATAATAATAATAATAATAATAATAATTAATAATAATATTAATAATAATAATAATAATAATAATAATAATAATAATAATAATAATAATAATAATAATAATAATAATAATAATAATAATAATAATAATAATAATAATAATAATAATAATAATAATAATATTAATAATAATATTAATAATAATAATATTAATAATAATAATATTAATAATAATAATATTAATAATAATAATATTAATAATAATAATATTAATAATAATAATATTAATAATAATAATAATAATAATAATAATAATAATAATAATAATAATAATAATAATAATAATAATAATAATAATAATAATAATAATGGGTAATTTATTTTAAGCTGGAGGCCAGTATATGCAGACAAGAAGGCAGGCAAAAAGGCAGCAAGG
Source organism: Mantis religiosa (assembly GCA_030765055.1). NCBI lineage: Eukaryota > Metazoa > Arthropoda > Insecta > Mantodea > Mantidae > Mantis > Mantis religiosa. Next base: position 135,780,117 of record CM060957.1, read on the forward strand.
CAGGCAAGAAGGCAGCAGGGCAGCAGTAAGCCAGGAGGGCAGCAAGGCAGGCAAGAAGGCAGGAGGGGAGGCAAGAGGGCAAGAAGGTAGGACGGCAGTAGGGCCGACGGGAAGGCAGGCAAGAAGGCAGCAAGGCAGGCAAGAGTGCAAGAAGGTAGGACGGCAGTAAGGCCGGCGGGAAGGCAGGCAGGCCGGCAAGAGGGCCGGAAGGGAGGAAGGCAGGCAAGAAGGCAGCAAGGCAGGCAAGAAGGCAAGAGGGCAAGAAGGCAGGACGGCAGTAAGGCCGGCGGGAAGGCAGGCAAGAAGGCAGGAAGGGAGGAAGGCAGGCAGGTGGGCAGGCAGGAAGGCAGGCAAGACGGCAGGACGGCACGAAAGAAGGCAGCAAGGCAGGCAAGAAGGGAGGAAGGCAGGCAAGAAGGCAGGCAGGAAGGCAGGTATGAAGGCAAGGTTAATAATAATAATAATAATAATAATAATAATAATAATAATAATAATAATAATAATAATAATAATAATAATAATAATAATAATAATAATAATAATAATAATAATAATAATAATAATAATAATAATAATAATAATAATAATAATAATAATAATAATAATAATAATAATAATAATAATAATAATAATAATAATAATAATAATAATAATAATAATAATAATAATAATAATAATAATAATAATAATAATAATAATAATAATAATAATAATAATAATCATAATAATCATAATAATCATAATAATCATAATAATCATAATAATCATAATAATCATAATAATCATAATAATCATAATAATCATAATAATCATAATAATCATAATAATCATAATAATCATAATAATCATAATAATAATAATAATAATAATAATAATAATAATAATAATAATAATAATAATAATAATAATAATAATAATAATAATAATAATAATAATAATAATAATAATGGGTAATTTATTTTAAGCTGGAGGCCAGTATATGCAGACAAGAAGGCAGGCAAAAAGGCAGCAAGGCAGGTAAGAAGGCAGCAGGGCAGGCAGTAAAGCAGGAGGGCAGCAAGGCAGGCAAGAAGGCAGGAGGGGAGGTAGAGGGCAAGAAGGTAGGACGGCAGTAGGGCCGACGGGAAGGCAGGCAAGAAGGCAGCAAGGCAGGCAAGAGGGCAAGAAGGTAGGATGGCAGTAAGGTCGGCGGGAAGGCAGGCAAGAAGGCAGGAAGGCCGGCAAGAGGGCCGGAAGGGAGGAAGGCAGGCAAGAAGGCAGCAAGGCAGGCAAGAAGGCAAGAAGGCAGGACGGCAGTAAGGCCGGCGGGAAGGCAGGCAAGAAGGCAGGAAGGGAGGAAGGCAGGCAGGAGGGCAGGCAGGAAGGCAGGCAAGACGGCAGGACGGCACGAAAGAAGGCAGCAAGGCAGGCAAGAAGGCAGCAAGGCAGGCAAGAAGGGAGGAAGGCAGGCAAGAAGGCAGGAAGGGAGGAAGGCAACCAAAAAGGCAGGCAGGAAGGGAGGAAGGCAGGCAAGAAGGCAGGCAGGAAGGCAGGTATAAAGGCAAGGTTAATAATAATAATAATAATAATAATAATAATAATAATAATAATAATAATAATAATAATAATAATAATAATAATAATAATAATAATAATAATAATAATAATAATAATAATAATAATAATAATAATAATAATAATAATAATAATAATAATAATAATAATAATAATAATAATAATAATAATAATAATAATAATAATAATAATAATAATAATAATAATAATAATAATAATAATAATAATAATAATAATAATAATAATAATAATAATAATAATAATAATAATAATAATAATAATAATAATAATGGGTAATTTATTTTAAGCTGGAGGCCAGTATATGCAGACAAGAAGGCAGGCAAAAAGGCAGCAAGGCAGGCAAGAAGGCAGCAGGGCAGGCAGTAAGGCAGGAGGGCAGCAAGGCAGGCAAGAAGGCAGGCGGGGAGGTAGAGGGCAAGAAGGTAGGACGGCAGTAGGGCCCACGGGAAGGCAGGCAAGAAGGCAGCAAGGCAGGCAAGAGTGCAAGAAGGTAGGACGGCAGTAAGGCCGGCGGGAAGGCAGGCAGGCCGGCAAGAGGGCCGGAAGGGAGGAAGGCAGGCAAGAAGGCAGCAAGGCAGGCAAGAAGGCAAGAGGGCAAGAAGGCAGGACGGCAGTAAGGCCGGCGGGAAGGCAGGCAAGAAGGCAGGAAGGGAGGAAGGCAGGCAGGAGGGCAGGCAGGAAGGCAGGCAAGACGGCAGGACGGCACGAAAGAAGGCAGCAAGGCAGGCAAGAAGGGAGGAAGGCAGGCAAGAAGGCAGGCAGGAAGGCAGGTATGAAGGCAAGGTTAATAATAATAATAATAATAATAATAATAATAATAATAATAATAATAATAATAATAATAATAATAATAATAATAATAATAATAATAATAATAATAATTAATAATAATATTAATAATAATAATAATAATAATAATAATAATAATAATAATAATAATGGGTAATTTATTTTAAGCTGGAGGCCAGTATATGCAGACAAGAAGGCAGGCAAAAAGGCAGCAAGGCAGGTAAGAAGGCAGCAGGGCAGCAAGGCAGGCAAGAGGGCAAGGAGGTAGGACGGCAGTAAGGTCGGCGGGAAGGCAGGCAAGAAGGCAGGAAGGCCGGCAAGAGGGCCGGAAGGGAGGAAGGCAGGCAAGAAGGCAGCAAGGCAGGCAAGAAGGCAAGAGGGCAAGAAGGCAGGACGGCAGTAAGGCCGGCGGGAAGGCAGGCAAGAAGGCAGGAAGGGAGGAAGGCAGGCAGGAGGGCAGGCAGGAAGGCAGGCAAGACGGCAGGACGGCACGAAAGAAGGCAGCAAGGCAGGCAAGAAGGGAGGAAGGCAGGCAAGAAGGCAGGAAGGGAGGAAGGCAACCAAAAAGGCAGGCAGGAAGGGAGGAAGGTAGGCAAGAAGGCAGGCAGGAAGGCAGGTATAAAGGCAAGGTTAATAATAATAATAATAATAATAATAATAATAATAATAATAATAATAATAATAATAATAATAATAATAATAATAATAATAATAATAATAATAATAATAATAATAATAATAATAATAATAATAATAATAATAATAATAATAATAATAATAATAATAATAATAATAATAATAATAATAATAATAATAATAATAATAATAATAATAATAATAATAATAATAATAATAATAATAATAATAATAATAATAATAATAATAATAATAATAATAATAATAATAATAATAATAATAATAATAATAATAATAATAATAATAATAATAATAATAATAATAATAATAATAATAATAATAATAATAATAATAATAATAATAATAATAATAATAATAATAATAATAATAATAATAATAATAATAATGATAATGATAATGATAATGATAATGATAATGATAATGATGATAGTGATAATGATAAGGATAATGATAATGATAATAATAATAATGGGTAACTTATTATTAAGCTGGAGGCCAGTATATGCAGACAAGAAGGCAGGCAAAAAGGCAGCAAGGCAGGTAAGAAGGCAGCAGGGCAGGCAGTAAAGCAGGAGGGCAGCAAGGCAGGCAAGAAGGCAGGAGGGGAGGTAGAGGGCAAGAAGGTAGGACGGCAGTAGAGCCGACGGGAAGGCAGGCAAGAAGGCAGCAAGGCAGGCAAGAGGGCAAGAAGGTAGGATGGCAGTAAGGTCGGCGGGAAGGCAGGCAAGAAGGCAGGAAGGCCGGCAAGAGGGCCGGAAGGGAGGAAGGCAGGCAAGAAGGCAGCAAGGCAGGCAAGAAGGCAAGAGGGCAAGAAGGCAGGACGGCAGTAAGGCCGGCGGGAAGGCAGGCAAGAAGGCAGGAAGGGAGGAAGGCAGGCAGGAGGGCAGGCAGGAAGGCAGGCAAGACGGCAGAACGGCACGAAAGAAGGCAGCAAGGCAGGCAAGAAGGGAGGAAGGCAGGCAAGAAGGCAGGAAGGGAGGAAGGCAACCAAAAAGGCAGGCAGGAAGGGAGGAAGGCAGGCAAGAAGGCAGGCAGGAAGGCAGGTATAAAGGCAAGGTTAATAATAATAATAATAATAATAATAATAATAATAATAATAATAATAATAATAATAATAATAATAATAATAATAATAATAATAATAATAATAATAATAATAATAATAATAATAATAATAATAATAATAATAATAATAATAATAATAATAATAATAATAATAATAATAATAATAATAATAATAATAATAATAATAATAATAATAATAATAATAATAATAATAATAATAATAATAATAATAATAATAATAATAATAATAATAATAATAATAATAATAATAATAATAATAATAATAATAATAATAATAATAATAATAATAATAATAATAATAATAATAATAATAATAATAATAATAATAATAATAATAATAATAATAATAATAATAATAATAATAATAATAATAATAATAATAATAATAATAATAATAATGGGTAATTTATTTTAAGCTGGAGGCCAGTATATGCAGACAAGAAGGCAGGCAAAAAGGCAGCAAGGCAGGTAAGAAGGCAGCAGGGCAGCAAGGCAGGCAAGAGGGCAAGGAGGTAGGACGGCAGTAAGGTCGGCGGGAAGGCAGGCAAGAAGGCAGGAAGGCCGGCAAGAGGGCCGGAAGGGAGGAAGGCAGGCAAGAAGGCAGCAAGGCAGGCAAGAAGGCAAGAGGGCAAGAAGGCAGGACGGCAGTAAGGCCGGCGGGAAGGCAGGCAAGAAGGCAGGAAGGGAGGAAGGCAGGCAGGAGGGCAGGCAGGAAGGCAGGCAAGACGGCAGGACGGCACGAAAGAAGGCAGCAAGGCAGGCAAGAAGGGAGGAAGGCAGGCAAGAAGGCAGGAAGGGAGGAAGGCAACCAAAAAGGCAGGCAGGAAGGGAGGAAGGTAGGCAAGAAGGCAGGCAGGAAGGCAGGTATAAAGGCAAGGTTAATAATAATAATAATAATAATAATAATAATAATAATAATAATAATAATAATAATAATAATAATAATAATAATAATAATAATAATAATAATAATAATAATAATAATAATAATAATAATAATAATAATAATAATAATAATAATAATAATAATAATAATAATAATAATAATAATAATAATAATAATAATAATAATAATAATAATAATAATAATAATAATAATAATAATAATAATAATAATAATAATAATAATAATAATAATAATAATAATAATAATAATAATAATAATAATAATAATAATAATAATAATAATAATAATAATAATAATAATAATAATAATAATAGTAATATTAATAATAATAATAATAATAATAATAATGGGTAATTTATTTTAAGCTGGAGGCCAGTATATGCAGACAAGAAGGCAGGCAAAAAGGCAGCAAGGCAGGTAAGAAGGCAGCAGGGCAGCAAGGCAGGCAAGAAGGCAGGAGGGGAGGTAGAGGGCAAGAAGGTAGGACGGCAGTAGGGCCGACGGGAAGGCAGGCAAGAAGGCAGCAAGAGGGCAAGAAGGTAGGACGGCAGTAAGGTCGGCGGGAAGGCAGGCAGGAAGGCCGGCAAGAGGGCCGGAAGGGAGGAAGGCAGGCAAGAAGGCAGCAAGGCAGGCAAGAAGGCAAGAGGGCAAGAAGGCAGGACGGCAGTAAGGCCGGCGGGAAGGCAGGCAAGAAGGCAGGAAGGGAGGAAGGCAGGCAGGAGGGCAGGCAGGAAGGCAGGCAAGACGGCAGGACGGCACGAAAGAAGGCAGCAAGGCAGGCAAGAAGGGAGGAAGGCAGGCAAGAAGGCAGGAAGGGAGGAAGGCAACCAAAAAGGCAGGCAGGAAGGGAGGAAGTTAGGCAAGAAGGCAGGCAGGAAGGCAGGTATAAAGGCAAGGTTAATAATAATAATAATAATAATAATAATAATAATAATAATAATAATAATAATAATAATAATAATAATAATAATAATAATAATAATAATAATAATAATAATAATAATAATAATAATAATAATAATAATAATAATAATAATAATAATAATAATAATAATAATAATAATAATAATAATAATAATAATAATAATAATAATAATAATAATAATAATAATAATAATAATAATAATGATAATGATGATAGTGATAATGATAAGGATAATGATAATGATAATAATAATAATGGGTAACTTATTATTAAGCTGGAGGCCAGTATATGCAGACAAGAAGGCAGGCAAAAAGGCAGCAAGTCAGGCAAGAAGGCAGCAGGGCAGGCAAGAAGGCAGGAGGGCAGCAAGGCAGGCAAGAAGGCAGGAAGGGAGGCAAGAGGGCAAGAAGGTAGGACGGCAGTAAGGCCGGCAGGAAGGCAGGCAAGAAGGCAAGAAGGTAGGACGGCAGTAAGGCCGGCGGGAAGGCAGGCAGGAAGGCAGGAAGGCCGGCAAGAAGGCAGGAAGGGAGGAAGGCGGGCAAGAAGGCAGCAAGGCAGGCAAGAGGACAAGAAGGCAGGACGGCAGTAAGGCAGGCAAGAAGGCAGGAAGGGAGGAAGGCAGGCAGGAGGGCAGGAAGGCAGGCAAGACGGCAGGACCGCACGAAAGAAGACAGCAAGGCAGGCAAGAAGGGAGGAAGGCAGTCAAGAAGGCAGGCAGGAAGGGAGGAAGACAGGCAAGAAGGCAGGTATGAAGGCAAGGTTAATAATAATAATAATAATAATAATAATAATAATAATAATAATAATAATAATAATAATAATAATAATAATAATAATAATAATAATAATAATAATAATAATAATAATAATAATAATAATAATAATAATAATAATAATAATAATAATAATAATAATAATAATAATAATAATAATAATAATAATAATAATAATAATAATAATAATAATAATAATAATAATAATAATAATAATAATAATAATAATAATAATAATAATAATAATAATAATAATAATAATAATAATAATAATAATAATAATAATAATAATAATAATAATAATAATAATAATAATAATAATAATAATAATAATAATAATAATAATAATAATAATAATAATAATAATAATAATAATAATTATAATAATTATAATAATTATAATAATTATAATAATTATAATAATAATAATAATAATAATAATAATAATAATAATAATAATAATAATAATAATAATAATAATAATAATAATAATAATAATAATAATAATAATAATAATAATAATAATAATAATAATAATAATAATAATAATAATAATAATAATAATAATAATAATAATAATAATAATAATAATAATAATAATAATAATAATAATAATAATAATAATAATAATAATAATAATAATAATAATAATAATAATAATAATAATAATAATAATAATAATGGGTAATTTATTTTAAGCTGGAGGCCAGTATATGCAGACAAGAAGGCAGGCAAAAAGGCAGCAAGGCAGGTAAGAAGGCAGCAGGGCAGGCAGTAAAGCAGGAGGGCAGCAAGGCAGGCAAGAAGGCAGGAGGGGAGGTAGAGGGCAAGAAGGTAGGACGGCAGTAGAGCCGACGGGAAGGCAGGCAAGAAGGCAGCAAGGCAGGCAAGAGGGCAAGAAGGTAGGATGGCAGTAAGGTCGGCGGGAAGGCAGGCAAGAAGGCAGGAAGGCCGGCAAGAGGGCCGGAAGGGAGGAAGGCAGGCAAGAAGGCAGCAAGGCAGGCAAGAAGGCAAGAGGGCAAGAAGGCAGGACGGCAGTAAGGCCGGCGGGAAGGCAGGCAAGAAGGCAGGAAGGGAGGAAGGCAGGCAGGAGGGCAGGCAGGAAGGCAGGCAAGACGGCAGGACGGCACGAAAGAAGGCAGCAAGGCAGGCAAGAAGGGAGGAAGGCAGGCAAGAAGGCAGGAAGGGAGGAAGGCAACCAAAAAGGCAGGCAGGAAGGGAGGAAGGCAGGCAAGAAGGCAGGCAGGAAGGCAGGTATAAAGGCAAGGTTAATAATAATAATAATAATAATAATAATAATAATAATAATAATAATAATAATAATAATAATAATAATAATAATAATAATAATAATAATAATAATAATAATAATAATAATAATAATAATAATAATAATAATAATAATAATAATAATAATAATAATAATAATAATAATAATAATAATAATAATAATAATAATAATAATAATAATAATAATAATAATAATAATAATAATAATAATAATAATAATAATAATAATAATAATAATAATAATAATAATAATAATAATAATAATAATAATAATAATAATAATAATAATAATAATAATAATAATAATAATAATAATAATAATAATAATAATAATAATAATAATAATAATAATAATAATAATAATAATAATAATAATAATAATAATAATAATAATAATAATAATAATAATAATAATAATAATAATAATAATAATAATAATAATAATAATAATAATAATAATAATAATAATAATAATAATAATAATAATAATAATAATAATAATAATAATAATAATAATAATAATAATGGGTAATTTATTTTAAGCTGGAGGCCAGTATATGCAGACAAGAAGGCAGGCAAAAAGGCAGCAAGGCAGGTAAGAAGGCAGCAGGGCAGCAAGGCAGGCAAGAAGGCAGGAGGGGAGGTAGAGGGCAAGAAGGTAGGACGGCAGTAGGGCCGACGGGAAGGCAGGCAAGAAGGCAGCAAGGCAGGCAAGAGGGCAAGAAGGTAGGATGGCAGTAAGGTCGGCGGGAAGGCAGGCAAGAAGGCAGGAAGGCCGGCAAGAGGGCCGGAAGGGAGGAAGGCAGGCAAGAAGGCAGCAAGGCAGGCAAGAAGGCAAGAAGGCAGGACGGCAGTAAGGCCGGCGGGAAGGCAGGCAAGAAGGGAGGAAGGCAGGCAGGAGGGCAGGCAGGAAGGCAGGCAAGACGGCAGGACGGCACGAAAGAAGGCAGCAAGGCAGGCAAGAAGGCAGCAAGGCAGGCAAGAAGGGAGGAAGGCAGGCAAGAAGGCAGGAAGGGAGGAAGGCAACCAAAAAGGCAGGCAGGAAGGGAGGAAGGCAGGCAAGAAGGCAGGCAGGAAGGCAGGTATAAAGGCAAGGTTAATAATAATAATAATAATAATAATAATAATAATAATAATAATAATAATAATAATAATAATAATAATAATAATAATAATAATAATAATAATAATAATAATAATAATAATAATAATAATAATAATAATAATAATAATAATAATAATAATAATAATAATAATAATAATAATAATAATAATAATAATAATAATAATAATAATAATAATAATAATGGGTAATTTATTTTAAGCTGGAGGCCAGTATATGCAGACAAGAAGGCAGGCAAAAAGGCAGCAAGGCAGGCAAGAAGGCAGCAGGGCAGGCAGTAAGGCAGGAGGGCAGCAAGGCAGGCAAGAAGGCAGGCGGGGAGGTAGAGGGCAAGAAGGTAGGACGGCAGTAGGGCCGACGGGAAGGCAGGCAAGAAGGCAGCAAGGCAGGCAAGAATGCAAGAAGGTAGGACGGCAGTAAGGCCGGCGGGAAGGCAGGCAGGCCGGCAAGAGGGCCGGAAGGGAGGAAGGCAGGCAAGAAGGCAGCAAGGCAGGCAAGAAGGCAAGAGGGCAAGAAGGCAGGACGGCAGTAAGGCCGGCGGGAAGGCAGGCAAGAAGGCAGGAAGGGAGGAAGGCAGGCAGGAGGGCAGGCAGGAAGGCAGGCAAGACGGCAGGACGGCACGAAAGAAGGCAGCAAGGCAGGCAAGAAGGGAGGAAGGCAGGCAAGAAGGCAGGCAGGAAGGCAGGTATGAAGGCAAGGTTAATAATAATAATAATAATAATAATAATAATAATAATAATAATAATAATAATAATAATAATAATAATAATAATAATAATAATAATAATAATAATAATAATAATAATAATTAATAATAATAATAATAATAATAATAATAATAATAATAATAATAATAATAATAATAATAATAATAATAATAATAATAATAATAATAATAATAATAATAATAATAATAATAATAATAATAATAATAATAATAATAATAATAATAATAATAATAATAATAATAATAATAATAATAATAATATTAATAATAATATTAATAATAATAATATTAATAATAATAATATTAATAATAATAATATTAATAATAATAATATTAATAATAATAATATTAATAATAATAATATTAATAATAATAATAATAATAATAATAATAATAATAATAATAATAATAATAATAATAATAATAATAATGGGTAATTTATTTTAAGCTGGAGGCCAGTATATGCAGACAAGAAGGCAGGCAAAAAGGCAGCAAGGCAGGCAAGAAGGCAGCAGGGCAGCAGTAAGCCAGGAGGGCAGCAAGGCAGGCAAGAAGGCAGGAGGGGAGGCAAGAGGGCAAGAAGGTAGGACGGCAGTAGGGCCGACGGGAAGGCAGGCAAGAAGGCAGCAAGGCAGGCAAGAGTGCAAGAAGGTAGGACGGCAGTAAGGCCGGCGGGAAGGCAGGCAGGCCGGCAAGAGGGCCGGAAGGGAGGAAGGCAGGCAAGAAGGCAGCAAGGCAGGCAAGAAGGCAAGAGGGCAAGAAGGCAGGACGGCAGTAAGGCCGGCGGGAAGGCAGGCAAGAAGGCAGGAAGGGAGGAAGGCAGGCAGGTGGGCAGGCAGGAAGGCAGGCAAGACGGCAGGACGGCACGAAAGAAGGCAGCAAGGCAGGCAAGAAGGGAGGAAGGCAGGCAAGAAGGCAGGCAGGAAGGCAGGTATGAAGGCAAGGTTAATAATAATAATAATAATAATAATAATAATAATAATAATAATAATAATAATAATAATAATAATAATAATAATAATAATAATAATAATAATAATAATAATAATAATAATAATAATAATAATAATAATAATAATAATAATAATAATAATAATAATAATAATAATAATAATAATAATAATAATAATAATAATAATAATAATAATAATAATAATAATAATAATAATAATAATAATAATAATAATAATAATAATAATAATAATAATAATAATAATAATAATAATAATAATAATAATAATAATAATCATAATAATCATAATAATCATAATAATCATAATAATCATAATAATCATAATAATCATAATAATCATAATAATCATAATAATCATAATAATCATAATAATCATAATAATCATAATAATCATAATAATAATAATAATAATAATAATAATAATAATAATAATAATAATAATAATAATAATAATAATAATAATAATAATAATAATAATAATAATAATAATAATGGGTAATTTATTTTAAGCTGGAGGCCAGTATATGCAGACAAGAAGGCAGGCAAAAAGGCAGCAAGGCAGGTAAGAAGGCAGCAGGGCAGGCAGTAAAGCAGGAGGGCAGCAAGGCAGGCAAGAAGGCAGGAGGGGAGGTAGAGGGCAAGAAGGTAGGACGGCAGTAGGGCCGACGGGAAGGCAGGCAAGAAGGCAGCAAGGCAGGCAAGAGGGCAAGAAGGTAGGATGGCAGTAAGGTCGGCGGGAAGGCAGGCAAGAAGGCAGGAAGGCCGGCAAGAGGGCCGGAAGGGAGGAAGGCAGGCAAGAAGGCAGCAAGGCAGGCAAGAAGGCAAGAAGGCAGGACGGCAGTAAGGCCGGCGGGAAGGCAGGCAAGAAGGCAGGAAGGGAGGAAGGCAGGCAGGAGGGCAGGCAGGAAGGCAGGCAAGACGGCAGGACGGCACGAAAGAAGGCAGCAAGGCAGGCAAGAAGGCAGCAAGGCAGGCAAGAAGGGAGGAAGGCAGGCAAGAAGGCAGGAAGGGAGGAAGGCAACCAAAAAGGCAGGCAGGAAGGGAGGAAGGCAGGCAAGAAGGCAGGCAGGAAGGCAGGTATAAAGGCAAGGTTAATAATAATAATAATAATAATAATAATAATAATAATAATAATAATAATAATAATAATAATAATAATAATAATAATAATAATAATAATAATAATAATAATAATAATAATAATAATAATAATAATAATAATAATAATAATAATAATAATAATAATAATAATAATAATAATAATAATAATAATAATAATAATAATAATAATAATAATAATAATAATAATAATAATAATAATAATAATAATAATAATAATAATAATAATAATAATAATAATAATAATAATAATAATAATAATAATAATAATAATAATAATAATAATAATAATAATAATAATAATAATAATAATAATAATAATAATAATAATAATGGGTAATTTATTTTAAGCTGGAGGCCAGTATATGCAGACAAGAAGGCAGGCAAAAAGGCAGCAAGGCAGGCAAGAAGGCAGCAGGGCAGGCAGTAAGGCAGGAGGGCAGCAAGGCAGGCAAGAAGGCAGGCGGGGAGGTAGAGGGCAAGAAGGTAGGACGGCAGTAGGGCCCACGGGAAGGCAGGCAAGAAGGCAGCAAGGCAGGCAAGAGTGCAAGAAGGTAGGACGGCAGTAAGGCCGGCGGGAAGGCAGGCAGGCCGGCAAGAGGGCCGGAAGGGAGGAAGGCAGGCAAGAAGGCAGCAAGGCAGGCAAGAAGGCAAGAGGGCAAGAAGGCAGGACGGCAGTAAGGCCGGCGGGAAGGCAGGCAAGAAGGTAGGAAGGGAGGAAGGCAGGCAGGAGGGCAGGCAGGAAGGCAGGCAAGACGGCAGGACGGCACGAAAGAAGGCAGCAAGGCAGGCAAGAAGGGAGGAAGGCAGGCAAGAAGGCAGGCAGGAAGGCAGGTATGAAGGCAAGGTTAATAATAATAATAATAATAATAATAATAATAATAATAATAATAATAATAATAATAATAATAATAATAATAATAATAATAATTAATAATAATATTAATAATAATAATAATAATAATAATAATAATAATAATAATAATAATAATAATAATAATAATAATAATAATAATAATAATAATAATAATAATAATAATAATAATAATAATAATAATAATAATAATAATAATAATAATAATATTAATAATAATATTAATAATAATAATATTAATAATAATAATATTAATAATAATAATATTAATAATAATAATATTAATAATAATAATATTAATAATAATAATAATAATAATAATAATAATAATAATAATAATAATAATAATAATAATAATAATAATAATAATAATAATAATAATAATAATAATAATAATGGGTAATTTATTTTAAGCTGGAGGCCAGTATATGCAGACAAGAAGGCAGGCAAAAAGGCAGCAAGGCAGGCAAGAAGGCAGCAGGGCAGCAGTAAGCCAGGAGGGCAGCAAGGCAGGCAAGAAGGCAGGAGGGGAGGCAAGAGGGCAAGAAGGTAGGACGGCAGTAGGGCCGACGGGAAGGCAGGCAAGAAGGCAGCAAGGCAGGCAAGAGTGCAAGAAGGTAGGACGGCAGTAAGGCCGGCGGGAAGGCAGGCAGGCCGGCAAGAGGGCCGGAAGGGAGGAAGGCAGGCAAGAAGGCAGCAAGGCAGGCAAGAAGGCAAGAGGGCAAGAAGGCAGGACGGCAGTAAGGCCGGCGGGAAGGCAGGCAAGAAGGCAGGAAGGGAGGAAGGCAGGCAGGTGGGCAGGCAGGAAGGCAGGCAAGACGGCAGGACGGCACGAAAGAAGGCAGCAAGGCAGGCAAGAAGGGAGGAAGGCAGGCAAGAAGGCAGGCAGGAAGGCAGGTATGAAGGCAAGGTTAATAATAATAATAATAATAATAATAATAATAATAATAATAATAATAATAATAATAATAATAATAATAATAATAATAATAATAATAATAATAATAATAATAATAATAATAATAATAATAATAATAATAATAATAATAATAATAATAATAATAATAATAATAATAATAATAATAATAATAATAATAATAATAATAATAATAATAATAATAATAATAATAATAATAATAATAATAATAATAATAATAATAATAATAATAATAATAATAATAATAATAATAATAATAATAATCATAATAATCATAATAATCATAATAATCATAATAATCATAATAATCATAATAATCATAATAATCATAATAATCATAATAATCATAATAATCATAATAATCATAATAATCATAATAATCATAATAATAATAATAATAATAATAATAATAATAATAATAATAATAATAATAATAATAATAATAATAATAATAATAATAATAATAATAATAATAATAATAATGGGTAATTTATTTTAAGCTGGAGGCCAGTATATGCAGACAAGAAGGCAGGCAAAAAGGCAGCAAGGCAGGTAAGAAGGCAGCAGGGCAGGCAGTAAAGCAGGAGGGCAGCAAGGCAGGCAAGAAGGCAGGAGGGGAGGTAGAGGGCAAGAAGGTAGGACGGCAGTAGGGCCGACGGGAAGGCAGGCAAGAAGGCAGCAAGGCAGGCAAGAGGGCAAGAAGGTAGGATGGCAGTAAGGTCGGCGGGAAGGCAGGCAAGAAGGCAGGAAGGCCGGCAAGAGGGCCGGAAGGGAGGAAGGCAGGCAAGAAGGCAGCAAGGCAGGCAAGAAGGCAAGAAGGCAGGACGGCAGTAAGGCCGGCGGGAAGGCAGGCAAGAAGGCAGGAAGGGAGGAAGGCAGGCAGGAGGGCAGGCAGGAAGGCAGGCAAGACGGCAGGACGGCACGAAAGAAGGCAGCAAGGCAGGCAAGAAGGCAGCAAGGCAGGCAAGAAGGGAGGAAGGCAGGCAAGAAGGCAGGAAGGGAGGAAGGCAACCAAAAAGGCAGGCAGGAAGGGAGGAAGGCAGGCAAGAAGGCAGGCAGGAAGGCAGGTATAAAGGCAAGGTTAATAATAATAATAATAATAATAATAATAATAATAATAATAATAATAATAATAATAATAATAATAATAATAATAATAATAATAATAATAATAATAATAATAATAATAATAATAATAATAATAATAATAATAATAATAATAATAATAATAATAATAATAATAATAATAATAATAATAATAATAATAATAATAATAATAATAATAATAATAATAATAATAATAATAATAATAATAATAATAATAATAATAATAATAATAATAATAATAATAATAATAATAATAATAATAATGGGTAATTTATTTTAAGCTGGAGGCCAGTATATGCAGACAAGAAGGCAGGCAAAAAGGCAGCAAGGCAGGCAAGAAGGCAGCAGGGCAGGCAGTAAGGCAGGAGGGCAGCAAGGCAGGCAAGAAGGCAGGCGGGGAGGTAGAGGGCAAGAAGGTAGGACGGCAGTAGGGCCCACGGGAAGGCAGGCAAGAAGGCAGCAAGGCAGGCAAGAGTGCAAGAAGGTAGGACGGCAGTAAGGCCGGCGGGAAGGCAGGCAGGCCG
>CM060957.1:135800502-135813002 GCA_030765055.1 Mantis religiosa
TATGCAGACAAGAAGGCAGGCAAAAAGGCAGCAAGGCAGGCAAGAAGGCAGCAGGGCAGGCAGTAAGCCAGGAGGGCAGCAAGGCAGGCAAGAAGGCAGGAGGGGAGGCAAGAGGGCAAGAAGGTAGGACGGCAGTAGGGCCGACGGGAAGGCAGGCAAGAAGGCAGCAAGGCAGGCAAGAGGGCAAGAAGGTAGGACGGCAGTAAGGCCGGCGGGAAGGCAGGCAAGAAGGCAGGAAGGCCGGCAAGAGGGCCGGAAGGGAGGAAGGCAGGCAAGAAGGCAGCAAGGCAGGCAAGAAGGCAGGACGGTAGTAAGGCCGGCGGGAAGGCAGGCAAGAAGGCAGGAAGGGAGGAAGGCAGGCAGGAGGGCAGGCAGGAAGGCAGGCAGGAAGGCAGGCAAGACGGCAGGACGGCACGAAAGAAGGCAGCAAGGCAGGCAAGAAGGGAGGAAGGCAGGCAAGAAGGCAGGAAGGGAGGAAGGCAACCAAGAAGGCAGGCAGGAAGGGAGGAAGGCAGGCAAGAAGGCAGGCAGGAAGGCAGGTATGAAGGCAAGGATAATAATAATAATAATAATAATAATAATAATAATAATTATAATAATAATAATAATAATAATAATAATAATAATAATAATAATAATAATAATAATAATAATAATAATAATAATAATAATAATAATAATAATAATAATAATAATAATAATAATAATAATAATAATAATAATAATAATAATAATAATAATAATAATAATAATAATAATAATAATAATAATAATAATAATAATAATAATAATAATAATAATAATAATAATAATAATAATAATAATAATAATAATAATAATAATAATAATAATAATAATAATAATAATAATAATAATAATAATAATAATAATAATAATAATAATAATAATAATAATAATAATAATAATAATAATAATAATAATAATAATAATAATAATAATAATAATAATAATAATAATAATAATAATAATAATAATAATAATAATAATAATAATAATAATAATAATAATAATAATAATAATAATAATAATAATAATAATAATAATGGGTAATTTATTTTAAGCTGGAGGCCAGTATATGCAGACAAGAAGGCAGGCAAAAAGGCAGCAAGGCAGGCAAGAAGGCAGCAGGGCAGGCAGGAGGGCAGCAAGGCAGGCAAGAAGGCAGGAGGGGAGGCAAGAGGGCAAGAAGGTAGGACGGCAGTAGGGCCGACGGGAAGGCAGGCAAGAAGGCAGCAAGGCAGGCAAGAGGGCAAGAAGGTAGGACGGCAGTAAGGCCGGCGGGAAGGCAGGAAGGCCGGCAAGAGGGCCGGAAGGGAGGAAGGCAGGCAAGAAGGCAGCAAGGCAGGCAAGAGGGCAAGAAGGCAGGACGGCAGTAAGGCCGGCGGGAAGGCAGGCAAGAAGGCAGGAAGGGAGGAAGGCAGGCAGGAGGGCAGGCAGGAAGGCAGGCAGGAAGGCAGGCAAGACGGCAGGACGGCACGAAAGAAGGCAGCAAGGCAGGCAAGAAGGGAGGAAGGCAGGCAAGAAGGCAGGAAGGGAGGAAGGCAACCAAGAAGGCAGGCAGGAAGGGAGGAAGGCAGGCAGGAAGGCAGGTATGAAGGCAAGGTTAATAATAATAATAATAATAATTATAATAATAATAATAATAATAATAATAATAATAATAATAATAATAATAATAATAATAATAATAATAATAATAATAATAATAATAATAATAATAATAATAATAATAATAATAATAATAATAATAATAATAATAATAATAATAATAATAATAATAATAATAATAATAATAATAATAATAATAATAATAATAATAATAATAATAATAATAATAATAATAATAATAATAATAATAATAATAATAATAATAATAATAATAATAATAATAATAATAATAATAATAATAATAATAATAATAATAATAATAATAATAATAATAATAATAATAATAATAATAATAATAATAATAATAATAATAATAATAATAATAATAATAATAATAATAATAATAATAATAATAATAATAATAATAATAATAATAATAATAATAATAATAATAATAATAATAATAATAATAATAATAATAATAATAATAATAATAATAATAATAATAATAATAATAATAATAATAATAATAATAATAATAATGGGTAATTTATTTTAAGCTGGAGGCCAGTATATGCAGACAAGAAGGCAGGCAAAAAGGCAGCAAGGCAGGCAAGAAGGCAGCAGGGCAGGCAGTAAGGCAGGAGGGCAGCAAGGCAGGCAAGAAGGCAGGAGGGGAGGCAAGAGGGCAAGAAGGTAGGACGGCAGTAGGGCCGACGGGAAGGCAGGCAAGAAGGCAGCAAGGCAGGCAAGAGGGCAAGAAGGTAGGACGGCAGTAAGGCCGGCGGGAAGGCCGGCAAGAGGGCCGGAAGGGAGGAAGGCAGGCAAGAAGGCAGCAAGGCAGGCAAGAGGGCAAGAAGGCAGGACGGCAGTAAGGCCGGCGGGAAGGCAGGCAAGAAGGCAGGAAGGGAGGAAGGCAGGCAGGAGGGCAGGCAGGAAGGCAGGCAGGAAGGCAGGCAAGACGGCAGGACGGCACGAAAGAAGGCAGCAAGGCAGGCAAGAAGGGAGGAAGGCAGGCAAGAAGGCAGGAAGGGAGGAAGGCAACCAAGAAGGCAGGCAGGAAGGGAGGAAGGCAGGCAGGAAGGCAGGTATGAAGGCAAGGTTAATAATAATAATAATAATAATAATAATAATTATAATAATAATATTAATAATAATAATAATAATAATAATAATAATGGGTAATTTATTTTAAGCTGGAGGCCAGTATATGCAGACAAGAAGGCAGGCAAAAAGGCAGCAAGGCAGGCAAGAAGGCAGCAGGGCAGGCAGTAAGGCAGGAGGGCAGCAAGGCAGGCAAGAAGGCAGGAGGGGAGGCAAGAGGGCAAGAAGGTAGGACGGCAGTAGGGCCGACGGGAAGGCAGGCAAGAAGGCAGCAAGGCAGGCAAGAGGGCAAGAAGGTAGGACGGCAGTAAGGCCGGCGGGAAGGCAGGAAGGCCGGCAAGAGGGCCGGAAGGGAGGAAGGCAGGCAAGAAGGCAGCAAGGCAGGCAAGAGGGCAAGAAGGCAGGACGGCAGTAAGGCCGGCGGGAAGGCAGGCAAGAAGGCAGGAAGGGAGGAAGGCAGGCAGGAGGGCAGGCAGGAAGGCAGGCAAGACGGCAGGACGGCACGAAAGAAGGCAGCAAGGCAGGCAAGAAGGGAGGAAGGCAGGCAAGAAGGCAGGAAGGGAGGAAGGCAACCAAGAAGGCAGGCAGGAAGGGAGGAAGGCAGGCAGGAAGGCAGGTATGAAGGCAAGGTTAATAATAATAATAATAATAATAATAATAATAATAATAATAATAATAATAATAATAATAATAATAATAATAATAATAATAATAATAATAATAATAATAATAATAATAATAATAATAATAATAATAATAATAATAATAATAATAATAATAATAATAATAATAATAATAATAATAATAATAATAATAATAATAATAATAATAATAATAATAATAATAATAATAATAATAATAATAATAATAATAATAATAATAATAATAATAATAATAATAATAATAATAATAATAATAATAATAATAATAATAATAATAATAATAATAATAATAATAATAATAATAATAATAATAATAATAATAATAATAATAATAATAATAATAATAATAATAATAATAATAATAATAATAATAATAATAATAATAATAATAATAATAATAATAATAATAATAATAATAATAATAATAATAATAATAATAATAATAATAATAATAATAATAATGGGTAATTTATTTTAAGCTGGAGGCCAGTATATGCAGACAAGAAGGCAGGCAAAAAGGCAGCAAGGCAGGCAAGAAGGCAGCAGGGCAGGCAGGAGGGCAGCAAGGCAGGCAAGAAGGCAGGAGGGGAGGCAAGAGGGCAAGAAGGTAGGACGGCAGTAGGGCCGACGGGAAGGCAGGCAAGAAGGCAGCAAGGCAGGCAAGAGGGCAAGAAGGTAGGACGGCAGTAAGGCCGGCGGGAAGGCAGGAAGGCCGGCAAGAGGGCCGGAAGGGAGGAAGGCAGGCAAGAAGGCAGCAAGGCAGGCAAGAGGGCAAGAAGGCAGGACGGCAGTAAGGCCGGGGAGGAAGGCAGGCAGGAGGGCAGGCAGGAAGGCAGGCAGGAAGGCAGGCAAGACGGCAGGACGGCACGAAAGAAGGCAGCAAGGCAGGCAAGAAGGGAGGAAGGCAGGCAAGAAGGCAGGAAGGGAGGAAGGCAACCAAGAAGGCAGGCAGGAAGGGAGGAAGGCAGGCAGGAAGGCAGGTATGAAGGCAAGGTTAATAATAATAATAATAATAATTATAATAATAATAATAATAATAATAATAATAATAATAATAATAATAATAATAATAATAATAATAATAATAATAATAATAATAATAATAATAATAATAATAATAATAATAATAATAATAATAATAATAATAATAATAATAATAATAATAATAATAATAATAATAATAATAATAATAATAATAATAATAATAATAATAATAATAATAATAATAATAATAATAATAATAATAATAATAATAATAATAATAATAATAATAATAATAATAATAATAATAATAATAATAATAATAATAATAATAATAATAATAATAATAATAATAATAATAATAATAATAATAATAATAATAATAATAATAATAATAATAATAATAATAATAATAATAATAATAATAATAATAATAATAATAATAATAATAATAATAATAATAATAATAATAATAATAATAATAATAATAATAATAATAATAATAATAATAATAATAATAATAATAATAATAATAATAATAATAATAATAATAATAATAATAATAATAATAATAATAATAATAATAATAATAATAATAATAATAATAATAATAATAATAATAATAATAATAATAATAATAATAATAATAATGGGTAATTTATTTTAAGCTGGAGGCCAGTATATGCAGACAAGAAGGCAGGCAAAAAGGCAGCAAGGCAGGCAAGAAGGCAGCAGGGCAGGCAGTAAGGCAGGAGGGCAGCAAGGCAGGCAAGAAGGCAGGAGGGGAGGCAAGAGGGCAAGAAGGTAGGACGGCAGTAGGGCCGACGGGAAGGCAGGCAAGAAGGCAGCAAGGCAGGCAAGAGGGCAAGAAGGTAGGACGGCAGTAAGGCCGGCGGGAAGGCCGGCAAGAGGGCCGGAAGGGAGGAAGGCAGGCAAGAAGGCAGCAAGGCAGGCAAGAGGGCAAGAAGGCAGGACGGCAGTAAGGCCGGCGGGAAGGCAGGCAAGAAGGCAGGAAGGGAGGAAGGCAGGCAGGAGGGCAGGCAGGAAGGCAGGCAGGAAGGCAGGCAAGACGGCAGGACGGCACGAAAGAAGGCAGCAAGGCAGGCAAGAAGGGAGGAAGGCAGGCAAGAAGGCAGGAAGGGAGGAAGGCAACCAAGAAGGCAGGCAGGAAGGGAGGAAGGCAGGCAGGAAGGCAGGTATGAAGGCAAGGTTAATAATAATAATAATAATAATAATAATAATAATAATTATAATAATAATATTAATAATAATAATAATAATAATAATAATAATAATAATAATAATAATAATAATAATAATAATAATAATAATAATAATAATAATAATAATAATAATAATAATAATAATAATAATAATAATAATAATAATAATAATAATAATAATAATAATAATAATAATAATAATAATAATAATAATAATAATAATAATAATAATAATAATAATAATAATAATAATAATAATAATAATAATAATAATAATAATAATAATAATAATAATAATAATAATAATAATAATAATAATAATAATAATAATAATAATAATAATAATAATAATAATAATAATAATAATAATAATAATAATAATAATAATAATAATAATGGGTAATTTATTTTAAGCTGGAGGCCAGTATATGCAGACAAGAAGGCAGGCAAAAAGGCAGCAAGGCAGGCAAGAAGGCAGCAGGGCAGGCAGTAAGGCAGGAGGGCAGCAAGGCAGGCAAGAAGGCAGGAGGGGAGGCAAGAGGGCAAGAAGGTAGGACGGCAGTAGGGCCGACGGGAAGGCAGGCAAGAAGGCAGCAAGGCAGGCAAGAGGGCAAGAAGGTAGGACGGCAGTAAGGCCGGCGGGAAGGCAGGAAGGCCGGCAAGAGGGCCGGAAGGGAGGAAGGCAGGCAAGAAGGCAGCAAGGCAGGCAAGAGGGCAAGAAGGCAGGACGGCAGTAAGGCCGGCGGGAAGGCAGGCAAGAAGGCAGGAAGGGAGGAAGGCAGGCAGGAGGGCAGGCAGGAAGGCAGGCAGGAAGGCAGGCAAGACGGCAGGACGGCACGAAAGAAGGCAGCAAGGCAGGCAAGAAGGGAGGAAGGCAGGCAAGAAGGCAGGAAGGGAGGAAGGCAAGCAAGAAGGCAGGCAGGAAGGGAGGAAGGCAGGCAGGAAGGCAGGTATGAAGGCAAGGTTAATAATAATAATAATAATAATAATAATAATTATAATAATAATAATAATAATAATAATAATAATAATAATAATAATAATAATAATAATAATAATAATAATAATAATAATAATAATAATAATAATAATAATAATAATAATAATAATAATAATAATAATAATAATAATAATAATAATAATAATAATAATAATAATAATAATAATAATAATAATAATAATAATAATAATAATAATAATAATAATAATAATAATAATAATAATAATAATAATAATAATAATAATAATAATAATAATAATAATAATAATTATAATAATAATAATAATAATAATAATAATAATAATAATAATAATAATAATAATAATAATAATAATAATAATAATAATAATAATAATAATAATAATAATAATAATAATAATAATAATAATAATAATAATAATAATAATAATAATAATAATAATAATAATAATAATAATAATAATAATAATAATAATAATAATAATAATAATAATAATAATAATAATAATAATAATAATAATAATAATAATAATAATAATAATAATAATAATAATAATAATAATAATAATAATAATAATAATAATAATAATAATAATAATAATAATAATAATAATAATAATAATAATAATAATAATAATAATAATAATAATAATGGGTAATTTATTTTAAGCTGGAGGCCAGTATATGCAGACAAGAAGGCAGGCAAAAAGGCAGCAAGGCAGGCAAGAAGGCAGCAGGGCAGGCAGTAAGGCAGGAGGGCAGCAAGGCAGGCAAGAAGGCAGGAGGGGAGGCAAGAGGGCAAGAAGGTAGGACGGCAGTAGGGCCGACGGGAAGGCAGGCAAGAAGGCAGCAAGGCAGGCAAGAGGGCAAGAAGGTAGGACGGCAGTAAGGCCGGCGGGAAGGCAGGAAGGCCGGCAAGAGGGCCGGAAGGGAGGAAGGCAGGCAAGAAGGCAGCAAGGCAGGCAAGAGGGCAAGAAGGCAGGACGGCAGTAAGGCCGGCGGGAAGGCAGGCAAGAAGGCAGGAAGGGAGGAAGGCAGGCAGGAGGGCAGGCAGGAAGGCAGGCAAGACGGCAGGACGGCACGAAAGAAGGCAGCAAGGCAGGCAAGAAGGGAGGAAGGCAGGCAAGAAGGCAGGAAGGGAGGAAGGCAACCAAGAAGGCAGGCAGGAAGGGAGGAAGGCAGGCAGGAAGGCAGGTATGAAGGCAAGGTTAATAATAATAATAATAATAATAATAATAATAATAATTATAATAATAATAATAATAATAATAATAATAATAATAATAATAATAATAATAATAATAATAATAATAATAATAATAATAATAATAATAATAATAATAATAATAATAATAATAATAATAATAATAATAATAATAATAATAATAATAATAATAATAATAATAATAATAATAATAATAATAATAATAATAATAATAATAATAATAATAATAATAATAATAATAATAATAATAATAATAATAATAATAATAATAATAATAATAATAATAATAATAATAATAATAATAATAATAATAATAATAATAATAATAATAATAATAATAATAATAATAATAATAATAATAATAATAATAATAATAATAATAATAATAATAATAATAATAATAATAATAATAATGGGTAATTTATTTTAAGCTGGAGGCCAGTATATGCAGACAAGAAGGCAGGCAAAAAGGCAGCAAGGCAGGCAAGAAGGCAGCAGGGCAGGCAGTAAGGCAGGAGGGCAGCAAGGCAGGCAAGAAGGCAGAAGGGGAGGCAAGAGGGCAAGAAGGTAGGACGGCAGTAGGGCCGACGGGAAGGCAGGCAAGAAGGCAGCAAGGCAGGCAAGAGGGCAAGAAGGTAGGACGGCAGTAAGGCCGGCGGGAAGGCAGGAAGGCCGGCAAGAGGGCCGGAAGGGAGGAAGGCAGGCAAGAAGGCAGCAAGGCAGGCAAGAGGGCAAGAAGGCAGGACGGCAGTAAGGCCGGCGGGAAGGCAGGCAAGAAGGCAGGAAGGGAGGAAGGCAGGCAGGAGGGCAGGCAGGAAGGCAGGCAGGAAGGCAGGCAAGACGGCAGGACGGCACGAAAGAAGGCAGCAAGGCAGGCAAGAAGGGAGGAAGGCAGGCAAGAAGGCAGGAAGGGAGGAAGGCAACCAAGAAGGCAGGCAGGAAGGGAGGAAAGCAGGCAGGAAGGCAGGTATGAAGGCAAGGTTAATAATAATAATAATAATAATAATTATAATAATAATAATAATAATAATAATAATAATAATAATAATAATAATAATAATAATAATAATAATAATAATAATAATAATAATAATAATAATAATAATAATAATAATAATAATAATAATAATAATAATAATAATAATAATAATAATAATAATAATAATAATAATAATAATAATAATAATAATAATAATAATAATAATAATAATAATAATAATAATAATAATAATAATAATAATAATAATAATAATAATAATAATAATAATAATAATAATAATAATAATAATAATAATAATAATAATAATAATAATAATAATAATAATAATAATAATAATAATAATAATAATAATAATAATAATAATAATAATAATAATAATAATAATAATAATAATAATAATAATAATAATAATAATAATAATAATAATAATAATAATAATAATAATAATAATAATAATAATAATAATAATAATAATAATAATAATAATAATAATAATAATAATAATAATAATGGGTAATTTATTTTAAGCTGGAGGCCAGTATATGCAGACAAGAAGGCAGGCAAAAAGGCAGCAAGGCAGGCAAGAAGGCAGCAGGGCAGGCAGTAAGGCAGGAGGGCAGCAAGGCAGGCAAGAAGGCAGAAGGGGAGGCAAGAGGGCAAGAAGGTAGGACGGCAGTAGGGCCGACGGGAAGGCAGGCAAGAAGGCAGCAAGGCAGGCAAGAGGGCAAGAAGGTAGGACGGCAGTAAGGCCGGCGGGAAGGCAGGAAGGCCGGCAAGAGGGCCGGAAGGGAGGAAGGCAGGCAAGAAGGCAGCAAGGCAGGCAAGAGGGCAAGAAGGCAGGACGGCAGTAAGGCCGGCGGGAAGGCAGGCAAGAAGGCAGGAAGGGAGGAAGGCAGGCAGGAGGGCAGGCAGGAAGGCAGGCAGGAAGGCAGGCAAGACGGCAGGACGGCACGAAAGAAGGCAGCAAGGCAGGCAAGAAGGGAGGAAGGCAGGCAAGAAGGCAGGAAGGGAGGAAGGCAACCAAGAAGGCAGGCAGGAAGGGAGGAAGGCAGGCAGGAAGGCAGGTATGAAGGCAAGGTTAATAATAATAATAATAATAATAATTATAATAATAATAATAATAATAATAATAATAATAATAATAATAATAATAATAATAATAATAATAATAATAATAATAATAATAATAATAATAATAATAATAATAATAATAATAATAATAATAATAATAATAATAATAATAATAATAATAATAATAATAATAATAATAATAATAATAATAATAATAATAATAATAATAATAATAATAATAATAATAATAATAATAATAATAATAATAATAATAATAATAATAATAATAATAATAATAATAATAATAATAATAATAATAATAATAATAATAATAATAATAATAATAATAATAATAATAATAATAATAATAATAATAATAATAATAATAATAATAATAATAATAATAATAATAATAATAATAATAATAATAATAATAATAATAATAATAATAATAATAATAATAATAATAATAATAATAATAATAATAATAATAATAATAATAATAATAATAATAATAATAATAATAATAATAATAATAATAATAATAATAATAATAATAATAATAATAATAATAATAATAATAATAATAATAATAATAATAATAATAATAATAATAATAATAATGGGTAATTTATTTTAAGCTGGAGGCCAGTATATGCAGACAAGAAGGCAGGCAAAAAGGCAGCAAGGCAGGCAAGAAGGCAGCAGGGCAGGCAGTAAGGCAGGAGGGCAGCAAGGCAGGCAAGAAGGCAGGAGGGGAGGCAAGAGGGCAAGAAGGTAGGACGGCAGTAGGGCCGACGGGAAGGCAGGCAAGAAGGCAGCAAGGCAGGCAAGAGGGCAAGAAGGTAGGACGGCAGTAAGGCCGGCGGGAAGGCCGGCAAGAGGGCCGGAAGGGAGGAAGGCAGGCAAGAAGGCAGCAAGGCAGGCAAGAGGGCAAGAAGGCAGGACGGCAGTAAGGCCGGCGGGAAGGCAGGCAAGAAGGCAGGAAGGGAGGAAGGCAAGACGGCAGGACGGCACGAAAGAAGGCAGCAAGGCAGGCAAGAAGGGAGGAAGGCAGGCAAGAAGGCAGGAAGGGAGGAAGGCAACCAAGAAGGCAGGCAGGAAGGGAGGAAGGCAGGCAGGAAGGCAGGTATGAAGGCAAGGTTAATAATAATAATAATAATAATAATAATAATAATAATAATAATAATAATAATAATAATAATAATAATAATAATTATAATAATAATAATAATAATAATAATAATAATAATAATAATAATAATAATAATAATAATAATAATAATAATAATAATAATAATAATAATAATAATAATAATAATAATAATAATAATAATAATAATAATAATAATAATAATAATAATAATAATAATAATAATAATAATAATAATAATAATAATAATAATAATAATAATAATAATAATAATAATAATAATAATAATAATAATAATAATAATAATAATAATAATAATAATAATAATAATAATAATAATAATAATAATAATAATAATAATAATAATGGGTAATTTATTTTAAGCTGGAGGCCAGTATATGCAGACAAGAAGGCAGGCAAAAAGGCAGCAAGGCAGGCAAGAAGGCAGCAGGGCAGGCAGTAAGGCAGGAGGGCAGCAAGGCAGGCAAGAAGGCAGGAGGGGAGGCAAGAGGGCAAGAAGGTAGGACGGCAGTAGGGGCCGACGGGAAGGCAGGCAAGAAGGCAGCAAGGCAGGCAAGAGGGCAAGAAGGTAGGACGGCAGTAAGGCCGGCGGGAAGGCAGGAAGGCCGGCAAGAGGGCCGGAAGGGAGGAAGGCAGGCAAGAAGGCAGCAAGGCAGGCAAGAGGGCAAGAAGGCAGGACGGCAGTAAGGCCGGCGGGAAGGCAGGCAAGAAGGCAGGAAGGGAGGAAGGCAGGCAGGAGGGCAGGCAGGAAGGCAGGCAGGAAGGCAGGCAAGACGGCAGGACGGCACGAAAGAAGGCAGCAAGGCAGGCAAGAAGGGAGGAAGGCAGGCAAGAAGGCAGGAAGGGAGGAAGGCAACCAAGAAGGCAGGCAGGAAGGGAGGAAGGCAGGCAGGAAGGCAGGTATGAAGGCAAGGTTAATAATAATAATAATAATAATAATAATAATAATAATAATAATAATAATAATAATAATAATAATAATAATAATAATAATAATAATAATAATAATAATAATAATAATAATAATAATAATAATAATAATAATAATAATAATAATAATAATAATAATAATAATAATAATAATAATAATAATAATAATAATAATAATAATAATAATAATAATAATAATAATAATAATAATAATAATAATAATAATAATAATAATAATAATAATAATAATAATAATAATAATAATAATAATAATAATAATTATAATAATAATAATAATAATAATAATAATAATAATAATAATAATAATAATAATAATAATAATAATAATAATAATAATAATAATAATAATAATAATAATAATAATAATAATAATAATAATAATAATAATAATAATAATAATAATAATAATAATAATAATAATAATAATAATAATAATAATAATAATAATAATAATAATAATAATAATAATAATAATAATAATAATAATAATAATAATAATAA
>CM060957.1:135833002-135835502 GCA_030765055.1 Mantis religiosa
ATAATAATAATAATAATAATCATAATCATAATCATAATCATAATCATAATCATAATCATAATCATAATCATAATCATAATCATAATCATAATCATAATCATAATCATAATCATAATCATAATCATAATCATAATCATAATCATAATCATAATAATAATAATAATAATAATAATAATAATAATAATAATAATAATAATAATAATAATAATAATAATAATAATAATAATAATAATAATAATAATAATAATAATAATAATAATAATAATAATAATAATAATAATAATAATAATAATAATAATAATAATAATAATAATAATAATAATAATAATAATAATAATAATAATAATAATAATAATAATAATAATAATAATAATAATAATAATAATGGGTAATTTATTTTAAGCTGGAGGCCAGTATATGCAGACAAGAAGGCAGGCAAAAAGGCAGCAAGGCAGGCAAGAAGGCAGCAGGGCAGGCAGTAAGGCAGGAGGGCAGCAAGGCAGGCAAGAAGGCAGGAGGGGAGGCAAGAGGGCAAGAAGGTAGGACGGCAGTAGGGCCGACGGGAAGGCAGGCAAGAAGGCAGCAAGGCAGGCAAGAGGGCAAGAAGGTTGGACGGCAGTAAGGCCGGCGGGAAGGCAGGAAGGCCGGCAAGAGGGCCGGAAGGGAGGAAGGCAGGCAAGAAGGCAGCAAGGCAGGCAAGAGGGCAAGAAGGCAGGACGGCAGTAAGGCCGGCGGGAAGGCAGGCAAGAAGGGAGGAAGGCAGGCAGGAGGGCAGGCAGGCAGGCAGGAAGGCAGGCAAGACGGCAGGACGGCACGAAAGAAGGCAGCAAGGCAGGCAAGAAGGGATGAAGGCAGGCAAGAAGGCAGGAAGGGAGAAAGGCAACCAAGAAGGCAGGCAGGAAGGGAGGAAGGCAGGCAGGAAGGCAGGTATGAAGGCAAGGTTAATAATAATAATAATAATAATAATAATAATAATAATAATAATAATAATAATAATAATAATAATAATAATAATAATAATAATAATAATAATAATAATAATAATAATAATAATAATAATAATAATAATAATAATAATAATAATAATAATAATAATAATAATAATAATAATAATAATAATAATAATAATAATAATAATAATAATAATAATAATAATAATAATAATAATAATAATAATAATAATAATAATAATAATAATAATAATAATAATAATAATAATAATAATAATAATAATAATAATAATAATAATAATAATAATAATAATAATAATAATAATAATAATAATAATAATAATAATAATAATAATAATAATAATAATAATAATAATAATAATAATAATAATAATAATAATAATAATAATAATAATAATAATAATAATAATAATAATAATAATAATAATAATAATAATAATAATAATAATAATAATAATAATAATAATAATAATAATAATAATAATAATAATAATAATAATAATAATAATAATGGGCAATTTATTTTAAGCTGGAGGCCAGTATATGCAGACAAGAAGGCAGGCAAAAAGGCAGCAAGGCAGGCAAGAAGGCAGCAGGGCAGGCAGTAAGGCAGGAGGGCAGCAAGGCAGGCAAGAAGGCAGGAGGGGAGGCAAGAGGGCAAGAAGGTAGGACGGCAGTAGGGCCGACGGGAAGGCAGGCAAGAAGGCAGCAAGGCAGGTAAGAGGGCAAGAAGGTAGGACGGCAGTAAGGCCGGCGGGAAGGCAGGAAGGCCGGCAAGAGGGCCGGAAGGGAGGAAGGCAGGCAAGAAGGAAAGAAGGCAGGACGGCAGTAAGGCCGGCGGGAAGGCAGGCAAGAAGGCAGGAAGGGAGGAAGGCAGGCAGGAGGGAAGGCAGGAAGGCAGGCAGGAAGGCAGGCAAGACGGCAGGACGGCACGAAAGAAGGCAGCAAGGCAGGCAAGAAGGGAGGAAGGCAGGCAAGAAGGCAGGAAGGGAGGAAGGCAACCAAGAAGGCAGGCAGGATGGGAGGAAGGCAGGCAAGAAGGCAGGCAGGAAGGCAGGTATGAAGGCAAGGTTAATAATAATAATAATAATAATAATAATAATAATAATAATAATAATAATAATAATAATAATAATAATAATAATAATAATAATAATAATAATAATAATAATAATAATAATAATAATAATAATAATAATAATAATAATAATAATAATAATAATAATAATAATAATAATAATAATAATAATAATAATAATAATAATAATAATAATAATAATAATAATAATAATAATAATAATAATAATAATAATAATAATAATAATAATAATAATAATAATAATAATAATAATAATAATAATAATAATAATAATAATAATAATAATAATAATAATAATAATAATAATAATAATAATAATAATAATAATAATAATAATAATAATAATAATAATAATAATAATAATAATAATAATAATAATAATAATAATAATAATAATAATAATAATAATGGGTAATTTATTTTAAGCTGG
>CM060957.1:135849171-135851671 GCA_030765055.1 Mantis religiosa
AATAATAATAATAATAATAATAATAATAATAATAATAATAATAATAATAATAATAATAATAATAATAATAATAATAATAATAATAATGATAATAATGATAATGATAATCATAATAATAATAATGATAATCATAATAATAATAATAATAATGATAAAGATGATAGTGATAATGATAAGGATAATGATAATAATAATAATAATGGGTAACTTATTATAAAGCTGGAGGCCAGTATATGCAGACAAGAAGGCAGGCAAAAAGGCAGCAAGTCAGGCAAGAAGGCAGCAGGGCAGGCAAGAAGGCAGGAGGGCAGCAAGGCAGGCAAGAAGGCAGGAAGGGAGGCAAGAAGGCCAGAAGGTAGGACGGCAGTAAGGCCGGCGGGAAGGCAGGCAGGAAGAGAGGAAGGCGGGCAAGAAGGCAGCAAGGCAGGCAAGAAGGCAGGCAAGAGGACAAGAAGGCAGGACGGCAGTAAGGCCGGCGGAAGGCAGGCAAGAAGGCAGGAAGGGAGGAAGGCAGGCAGGAGGGCAGGAAGGCAGGCAAGACGGCAGGACCGCACGAAAGAAGACAGCAAGGCAGGCAAGAAGGGAGGAAGGCAGTCAAGAACGCAGGCAGGCAGGGAGGAAGGCAGGCAAGAAGGCAGGTATGAAGGCAAGGTTAATAATAATAATACTAATAATAATAATAATAATAATAATAATAATAATAATAATAATAATAATAATAATAATAATAATAATAATAATAATAATAATAATAATAATAATAATAATAATAATAATAATAATAATAATAATAATAATAATAATAATAATAATAATAATAATAATAATAATAATAATAATAATAATAATAATAATAATAATAATAATAATAATAATAATAATAATAATAATAATATTAATAATATAATAATAATAATAATAATAATAATAATAATAATAATAATAATAATAATAATAATAATAATAATAATAATAATAATAATAATAATAATAATAATAATAATAATAATAATAATAATAATAATAATAATAATAATAATAATAATAATAATAATAATAATAATAATAATAATAATAATAATAATAATAATAATAATAATAATAATAATAATAATAATAATAATAATAATAATAATAATAATAATAATAATAATAATAATAATGGGTAATTTATTATAAAGCTGAAGGCCAGTAAATGCAGACAAGTAGGCAGCAAGGCAGGCAAGAAGGCAGGAGGGCACGAAAGAAGGCAGCAAGGCAGGCAAGAAGGCAGGCAAGGTGGCAGGAAGGGAGGAAGGCAGGCAAGAAGGCAGGACGGCGGGAAGGCAGGCAAGAAGGCAGGACGGCAGGAAGGCCGGCGGGAAGGCTCGAAGGGAGGAGGGCAGGCAGGAAGGCAGGCAAGAAGGCATTCATAAAGGGAGGAAGGCAGGCAGGAAGGCAGGCAGGGAGGCAGGAAGGGAGGAAGGCAGGCAAGAAGGCAGGCAGAAAGGGAGGAAGGCAGGCAAGAAGGCAGGCAAGAGGGCAAGAAGGCAGGACAGCAGTAAGGCCGGCGGGAAGGCAGGAAGGGAGGAGGGCAGGCAAGAAGGCAGGCAGGCAAGAAGGCAGGACGGCACCAAAGAAGGCAGCAAGGCAGGCAAGAAGGCAGCAAGGCAGGCAAGGTAACAGGAAGGGAGGAAGGCAGGCAGGAAGGGAGGAAGGCAGGGAAGAAGGCAGGAAGGCAGGTAAGAAGGCAAGATTAATAATAATAATAATAATAGTAATAATAATAATAATAATAATAATAATAATAATAATAATAATAATAATAATAATAATAATAATAATAATAATAATAATAATAATAATAATAATAATAATAATAATAATAATAATAATAATAATAATAATAATAATAATAATAATATAATAATAATAATAATAATAATAATAATAATAATAATAATAATAATAATAATGATAATAAATAATAATGATAATGATAATAATGATAATGATAATCATAATAATAATAATAATAATAATAATAATAATAATAATAATAATAATAATAATAATAATAATAATAATAATAATAATAATAATAATAATAATAATAATAATAATAATAATAATAATAATAATAATAATAATAATAATAATAATAATATAATAAAATAATAATAATAATAATAATAATAATAATAATAATAAATAATAATAATAATAATAATAATAATAATAATAATAATAATAATAATAATAATAATAATAATAATAATAATATAATAATAATAATAATAATAATAATAATAATAATAATAATAATAATAATAATAATAATAATAATAATAATAATAATAATAATAATAATAATAATAATAATAATAATAATAATAATAATAATAATAATAATAATAATAATAATAATAATAATAATAATAATAATAATAATAATAATAATAATAATAATAATGATAATAATGATAATGATAATCATAATAATAATAATGATAATCATAAT
>CM060957.1:135856671-135861671 GCA_030765055.1 Mantis religiosa
AGGTAGGACGGCAGTAAGGCCGGCGGGAAGGCAGGCAGGAAGGGAGGAAGGCGGGCAAGAAGGCAGCAAGGCAGGCAAGAAGGCAGGCAAGAGGACAAGAAGGCAGGACGGCAGTAAGGCCGGCGGAAGGCAGGCAAGAAGGCAGGAAGGGAGGAAGGCAGGCAGGAGGGCAGGAAGGCAGGCAAGACGGCAGGACCGCACGAAAGAAGACAGCAAGGCAGGCAAGAAGGGAGGAAGGCAGTCAAGAACGCAGGCAGGCAGGGAGGAAGGCAGGCAAGAAGGCAGGTATGAAGGCAAGGTTAATAATAATAATACTAATAATAATAATAATAATAATAATAATAATAATAATAATAATAATAATAATAATAATAATAATAATAATAATAATAATAATAATAATAATAATAATAATAATAATAATAATAATAATAATAATAATAATAATAATAATAATAATAATAATAATAATAATAATAATAATAATAATAATAATAATAATAATAATAATAATAATAATAATAATAATAATAATAATAATAATAATAATAATAATAATAATAATAATAATAATAATAATAATAATAATAATAATAATAATAATAATAATAATAATAATAATAATAATAATAATAATAATAATAATAATAATGGGTAATTTATTATAAAGCTGAAGGCCAGTAAATGCAGACAAGTAGGCAGCAAGGCAGGCAAGAAGGCAGGAGGGCACGAAAGAAGGCAGCAAGGCAGGCAAGAAGGCAGGCAAGGTGGCAGGAAGGGAGGAAGGCAGGCAAGAAGGCAGGACGGCGGGAAGGCAGGCAAGAAGGCAGGACGGCAGGAAGGCCGGCGGGAAGGCTCGAAGGGAGGAGGGCAGGCAGGAAGGCAGGCAAGAAGGCATTCATAAAGGGAGGAAGGCAGGCAGGAAGGCAGGCAGGGAGGCAGGAAGGGAGGAAGGCAGGCAAGAAGGCAGGCAGAAAGGGAGGAAGGCAGGCAAGAAGGCAGGCAAGAGGGCAAGAAGGCAGGACAGCAGTAAGGCCGGCGGGAAGGCAGGAAGGGAGGAGGGCAGGCAAGAAGGCAGGCAGGCAAGAAGGCAGGACGGCACCAAAGAAGGCAGCAAGGCAGGCAAGAAGGCAGCAAGGCAGGCAAGGTAACAGGAAGGGAGGAAGGCAGGCAGGAAGGGAGGAAGGCAGGGAAGAAGGCAGGAAGGCAGGTAAGAAGGCAAGATTAATAATAATAATAATAATAATAGTAATAATAATAATAATAATAATAATAATAATAATAATAATAATAATAATAATAATAATAATAATAATAATAATAATAATAATAATAATAATAATAATAATAATAATAATAATAATAATAATAATAATAATAATAATAATAATAATAATAATAATAATAATAATAATAATAATAATAATAATAATAATAATAATAATAATAATAATAATAATAATAATAATAATAATAATAATGATAATAATAATAATAATGATAATAATAATAATGATAATGATAATCATAATAATGATAATAATAATAATAATAATAATAATAATAATAATAATAATAATAATAATAATAATAATAATAATAATAATAATAATAATAATAATAATAATAATAATAATAATAATAATAATAATAATAATAATAATAATAATAATAATAATAATAATAATAATAATAATAATAATAATAATAATAATAATAATAATAATAATAATAATAATAATAATAATAATAATAATAATAATAATAATAATAATAATAATAATAATAATAATAATAATAATAATAATAATAATAATAATAATAATAATAATAATAATAATAATAATAATAATAATAATAATAATAATAATAATAATAATAATAATAATAATAATAATAATAATGATAATAATAATAATGATAATGATAATCATAATAATAATAATAATAATGATAATGATGATAGTGATAATGATAAGGATAATGATAATAATAATAATAATAATGGGTAACTTATTATAAAGCTGGAGGCCAGTATATGCAGACAAGAAGGCAGGCAAAAAGGCAGCAAGTCAGGCAAGAAGGCAGCAGGGCAGGCAAGAAGGCAGGAGGGCAGCAAGGCAGGCAAGAAGGCAGGAAGGGAGGCAAGAAGGCCAGAAGGTAGGACGGCAGTAAGGCCGGCGGGAAGGCAGGCAGGAAGGGAGGAAGGCGGGCAAGAAGGCAGCAAGGCAGGCAAGAAGGCAGGCAAGAGGACAAGAAGGCAGGACGGCAGTAAGGCCGGCGGAAGGCAGGCAAGAAGGCAGGAAGGGAGGAAGGCAGGCAGGAGGGCAGGAAGGCAGGCAAGACGGCAGGACCGCACGAAAGAAGACAGCAAGGCAGGCAAGAAGGGAGGAAGGCAGTCAAGAACGCAGGCAGGCAGGGAGGAAGGCAGGCAAGAAGGCAGGTATGAAGGCAAGGTTAATAATAATAATACTAATAATAATAATAATAATAATAATAATAATAATAATAATAATAATAATAATAATAATAATAATAATAATAATAATAATAATAATAATAATAATAATAATAATAATAATAATAATAATAATAATAATAATAATAATAATAATAATAATAATAATAATAATAATAATAATAATAATAATAATAATAATAATAATAATAATAATAATAATAATAATAATAATAATAATAATAATAATAATAATAATAATAATAATAATAATAATAATAATAATAATAATAATAATGGGTAATTTATTATAAAGCTGAAGGCCAGTAAATGCAGACAAGTAGGCAGCAAGGCAGGCAAGAAGGCAGGAGGGCACGAAAGAAGGCAGCAAGGCAGGCAAGAAGGCAGGCAAGGTGGCAGGAAGGGAGGAAGGCAGGCAAGAAGGCAGGACGGCGGGAAGGCAGGCAAGAAGGCAGGACGGCAGGAAGGCCGGCGGGAAGGCTCGAAGGGAGGAGGGCAGGCAGGAAGGCAGGCAAGAAGGCATTCATAAAGGGAGGAAGGCAGGCAGGAAGGCAGGCAGGGAGGCAGGAAGGGAGGAAGGCAGGCAAGAAGGCAGGCAGAAAGGGAGGAAGGCAGGCAAGAAGGCAGGCAATAGGGCAAGAAGGCAGGACAGCAGTAAGGCCGGCGGGAAGGCAGGAAGGGAGGAGGGCAGGCAAGAAGGCAGGCAGGCAAGAAGGCAGGA
Source organism: Mantis religiosa (assembly GCA_030765055.1). NCBI lineage: Eukaryota > Metazoa > Arthropoda > Insecta > Mantodea > Mantidae > Mantis > Mantis religiosa. The sequence continues at coordinate 135,859,872 of CM060957.1, forward strand.
CGGCACCAAAGAAGGCAGCAAGGCAGGCAAGAAGGCAGCAAGGCAGGCAAGGTAACAGGAAGGGAGGAAGGCAGGCAGGAAGGGAGGAAGGCAGGGAAGAAGGCAGGAAGGCAGGTAAGAAGGCAAGATTAATAATAATAATAATAATAATAGTAATAATAATAATAATAATAATAATAATAATAATAATAATAATAATAATAATAATAATAATAATAATAATAATAATAATAATAATAATAATAATAATAATAATAATAATAATAATAATAATAATAATAATAATAATAATAATAATAATAATAATAATAATAATAATAATAATAATAATAATAATAATAATAATAATAATAATAATAATAATAATAATAATAATAATAATAATAATGATAATAATAATAATAATGATAATAATAATGATAATGATAATAATAATGATAATGATAATCATAATAATAATAATAATAATAATAATAATAATAATAATAATAATAATAATAATAATAATAATAATAATAATAATAATAATAATAATAATAATAATAATAATAATAATAATAATAATAATAATAATAATAATAATAATAATAATAATAATAATAATAATAATAATAATAATAATAATAATAATAATAATAATAATAATAATAATAATAATAATAATAATAATAATAATAATAATAATAATAATAATAATAATAATAATAATAATAATAATAATAATAATAATAATAATAATAATAATAATAATGATAATCATAATAATAATAATGATAATCATAATAATAATAATAATAATAATGATAAAGATGATAGTGATAATGATAAGGATAATGATAATAATAATAATAATGGGTAACTTATTATAAAGCTGGAGGCCAGTATATGCAGACAAGAAGGCAGGCAAAAAGGCAGCAAGTCAGGCAAGAAGGCAGCAGGGCAGGCAAGAAGGCAGGAGGGCAGCAAGGCAGGCAAGAAGGCAGGAAGGGAGGCAAGAGGGCAAGAAGGTAGGACGGCAGTAAGGCCAGCAGGAAGGCAGGCAAGAAGGCCAGAAGGTAGGACGGCAGTAAGGCCGGCGGGAAGGCAGGCAGGAAGGCAGGAAGGCAGGAAGGGAGGAAGGCGGGCAAGAAGGCAGCAAGGCAGGCAAGAAGGCAGGCAAGAAGGCAGGCAGGAGGACAAGAAGGCAGGACGGCAGTAAGGCCGGCGGAAGGCAGGCAAGAAGGCAGGAAGGGAGGAAGGCAGGCAGGAGGGCAGGCAGGCAGGCAAGACGGCAGGACCGCACGAAAGAAGACAGCAAGGCAGGCAAGAAGGGAGGAAGGCAGTCAAGAAGGCAGGCAGGAAGGGAGGAAGGCAGGTATGAAGGCAAGGTTAATAATAATAATAATAATAATAATAATAATAATAATAATAATAATAATAATAATAATAATAATAATAATAATAATAATAATAATAATAATAATAATAATAATAATAATAATAATAATAATAATAATAATAATAATAATAATAATAATAATAATAATAATAATAATAATAATAATAATAATAATAATAATAATAATAATAATAATAATAATAATAATAATAATAATAATAATAATAATAATAATAATAATAATAATAATAATAATAATAATAATAATAATAATAATAATAATAATAATAATAATAATAATAATAATAATAATAATAATAATAATAATAATAATAATAATAATAATAATAATAATAATAATAATAATAATAATAATAATAATAATAATAATAATAATAATAATAATGGGTAATTTATTATAA
>CM060957.1:135866671-135869171 GCA_030765055.1 Mantis religiosa
GTGATAATGATAAGGATAATGATAATAATAATAATAATGGGTAACTTATTATAAAGCTGGAGGCCAGTATATGCAGACAAGAAGGCAGGCAAAAAGGCAGCAAGTCAGGCAAGAAGGCAGCAGGGCAGGCAAGAAGGCAGGAGGGCAGCAAGGCAGGCAAGAAGGCAGGAAGGGAGGCAAGAGGGCAAGAAGGTAGGACGGCAGTAAGGCCAGCAGGAAGGCAGGCAAGATGGCCAGAAGGTAGGACGGCAGTAAGGCCGGCGGGAAGGCAGGCAGGAAGGCAGGAAGGCAGGAAGGGAGGAAGGCGGGCAAGAAGGCAGCAAGGCAGGCAAGAAGGCAGGCAGGAGGACAAGAAGGCAGGACGGCAGTAAGGCCGGCGGAAGGCAGGCAAGAAGGCAGGAAGGGAGGAAGGCAGGCAGGAGGGCAGGCAGGCAGGCAAGACGGCAGGACCGCACGAAAGAAGACAGCAAGGCAGGCAAGAAGGGAGGAAGGCAGTCAAGAAGGCAGGCAGGAAGGGAGGAAGGCAGGTATGAAGGCAAGGTTAATAATAATAATAATAATAATAATAATAATAATAATAATAATAATAATAATAATAATAATAATAATAATAATAATAATAATAATAATAATAATAATAATAATAATAATAATAATAATAATAATAATAATAATAATAATAATAATAATAATAATAATAATAATAATAATAATAATAATAATAATAATAATAATAATAATAATAATAATAATAATAATAATAATAATAATAATAATAATAATAATAATAATAATAATAATAATAATAATAATAATAATAATAATAATAATAATAATAATAATAATAATAATAATAATAATAATAATAATAATAATAATAATAATAATAATAATAATAATAATAATAATAATAATAATGGGTAATTTATTATAAAGCTGAAGGCCAGTAAATGCAGACAAGTAGGCAGCAAGGCAGGCAAGAAGGCAGGAGGGCACGAAAGAAGGCAGCAAGGCAGGCAAGAAGGCAGGCAAGGTGGCAGGAAGGGAGGAAGGCAGGCAAGAAGGCAGGACGGCGGGAAGGCAGGCAAGAAGGCAGGACGGCAGGAAGGCCGGCGGGAAGGCTCGAAGGGAGGAGGGCAGGCAGGAAGGCAGGCAAGAAGGCATTCATAAAGGGAGGAAGGCAGGCAGGAAGGCAGGCAGGGAGGCAGGAAGGGAGGAAGGCAGGCAAGAAGGCAGGCAGAAAGGGAGGAAGGCAGGCAAGAAGGCAGGCAAGAGGGCAAGAAGGCAGGACGGCAGTAAGGCCGGCGGGAAGGCAGGAAGGGAGGAGGGCAGGCAAGAAGGCAGGCAGGCAAGAAGGCAGGACGGCACCAAAGAAGGCAGCAAGGCAGGCAAGAAGGCAGCAAGGCAGGCAAGGTAACAGGAAGGGAGGAAGGCAGGCAGGAAGGGAGGAAGGCAGGGAAGAAGGCAGGAAGGCAGGTAAGAAGGCAAGATTAATAATAATAATAATAATAATAATAGTAATAATAATAATAATAATAATAATAATAATAATAATAATAATAATAATAATAATAATAATAATAATAATAATAATAATAATAATAATAATAATAATAATAATAATAATAATAATAATAATAATAATAATAATAATAATAATAATAATAATAATAATAATAATAATAATAATAATAATAATAATAATAATAATAATAATAATAATAATAATAATAATAATAATAATAATAATAATAATAATAATAATAATAATAATAATAATAATAATAATTATAATAATAATAATAATAATAATAATAATAATAATAATAATAATAATAATAATAATAATAATAATAATAATAATAATAATAATAATAATTAATAATTAATAATTAATAATAATAATAATAATAATAATAATAATAATAATAATAATAATAATAATAATAATAATAATAATAATAATAATAATAATAATAATAATAATAATAATAATAATAATAATAATAATAATGATAATGATAATGATAATAATGATAATGATAATCATAATAATAATGATAATCATAATAATAATAATAATGATAAAGATGATAGTGATAATGATAAGGATAATGATAATAATAATATAAATGGGTAACTTATTATAAAGCTGGAGGCCAGTATATGCAGACAAGAAGGCAGGCAAAAAGGAAGCAAGTCAGGCAAGAAGGCAGCAGGGCAGGCAAGAAGGCAGGAGGGCAGCAAGGCAGGCAAGAAGGCAGGAAGGGAGGCAAGAGGGCAAGAAGGTAGGACGGCAGTAAGGCCAGCAGGAAGGCAGGCAAGAAGGCCAGAAGGTAGGACGGCAGTAAGGCCGGCGGGAAGGCAGGCAGGAAGGCAGGAAGGGAGGAAGGCGGGCAAGAAGGCAGCAAGGCAGGCAAGAAGGCAGGCAGGAGGACAAGAAGGCAGGACGGCAGTAAGGCCGGCGGAAGGCAGGCAAGAAGGCAGGAAGGGAGGAAGG
>CM060957.1:135874171-135876671 GCA_030765055.1 Mantis religiosa
AATAATAATAATAATAATAATAATAATAATAATAATAATAATAATAATAATAATAATAATAATAATATTAATAATAATAATAATAATAATAATAATAATAATAATAATAATAATAATAATAATAATAATAATAATAATGATAATAATGATAATGATAATCATAATAATAATAATGATAATCATAATAATAATAATAATAATAATGATAAAGATGATAGTGATAATGATAAGGATAATGATAATAATAATAATAATGGATTACTTATTATAAAGCTGGAGGCCAGTATATGCAGACAAGAAGGCAGGCAAAAAGGCAGCAAGTCAGGCAAGAAGGCAGCAGGGCAGGCAAGAAGGCAGGAGGGCAGCAAGGCAGGCAAGAAGGCAGGAAGGGAGGCAAGAGGGCAAGAAGGTAGGACGGCAGTAAGGCCAGCAGGAAGGCAGGCAAGAAGGCCAGAAGGTAGGACGGCAGTAAGGCCGGCGGGAAGGCAGGCAGGAAGGCAGGAAGGCAGGAAGGGAGGAAGGCGGGCAAGAAGGCAGCAAGGCAGGCAAGAAGGCAGGCAGGAGGACAAGAAGGCAGGACGGCAGTAAGGCCGGCGGAAGGCAGGCAAGAAGGCAGGAAGGGAGGAAGGCAGGCAGGAGGGCAGGCAGGCAGGCAAGACGGCAGGACCGCACGAAAGAAGACAGCAAGGCAGGCAAGAAGGGAGGAAGGCAGTCAAGAAGGCAGGCAGGAAGGGAGGAAGGCAGGTATGAAGGCAAGGTTAATAATAATAATAATAATAATAATAATAATAATAATAATAATAATAATAATAATAATAATAATAATAATAATAATAATAATAATAATAATAATAATAATAATAATAATAATAATAATAATAATAATAATAATAATAATAATAATAATAATAATAATATAATAATAATAATAATAATAATAATAATAATAATAATAATAATAATAATAATAATAATAATAATAATAATAATAATAATAATAATAATAATAATAATAATAATAATAATAATAATAATAATAATAATAATAATAATAATAATAATAATAATAATAATAATAATAATAATAATAATAATAATAATAATGGGTAATTTATTATAAAGCTGAAGGCCAGTAAATGCAGACAAGTAGGCAGCAAGGCAGGCAAGAAGGCAGGAGGGCACGAAAGAAGGCAGCAAGGCAGGCAAGAAGGCAGGCAAGGTGGCAGGAAGGGAGGAAGGCAGGCAAGAAGGCAGGACGGCGGGAAGGCAGGCAAGAAGGCAGGACGGCAGGAAGGCCGGCGGGAAGGCTCGAAGGGAGGAGGGCAGGCAGGAAGGCAGGCAAGAAGGCATTCATAAAGGGAGGAAGGCAGGCAGGAAGGCAGGCAGGGAGGCAGGAAGGGAGGAAGGCAGGCAAGAAGGCAGGCAGAAAGGGAGGAAGGCAGGCAAGAAGGCAGGCAAGAGGGCAAGAAGGCAGGACGGCAGTAAGGCCGGCGGGAAGGCAGGAAGGGAGGATGGCAGGCAAGAAGGCAGGCAGGCAAGAAGGCAGGACGGCACCAAAGAAGGCAGCAAGGCAGGCAAGAAGGCAGCAAGGCAGGCAAGGTAACAGGAAGGGAGGAAGGCAGGCAGGAAGGGAGGAAGGCAGGGAAGAAGGCAGGAAGGCAGGTAAGAAGGCAAGATTAATAATAATAATAATAATAATAATAATAATAGTAATAATAATAATAATAATAATAATAATAATAATAATAATAATAATAATAATAATAATAATAATAATAATAATAATAATAATAATAATAATAATAATAATAATAATAATAATAATAATAATAATAATAATAATAATAATAATAATAATAATAATAATAATAATAATAATAATAATAATAATAATAATAATAATAATAATAATAATAATAATAATAATAATAATAATAATAATTATTATTATAATAATAATAATAATAATAATAATAATAATAATAATAATAATAATAATAATAATAATAATAATAATAATAATAATAATAATAATAATAATAATAATAATAATAATAATAATAATAATAATAATAATAATAATAATAATAATAATAATAATTAATAATAATAATAATAATAATAATAATAATAATAATAATAATAATAATAATAATAATAATAATAATAATAATAATAATAATAATAATAATAATGGGTAATTTATTATAAAGCTGAAGGCCAGTAAATGCAGACAAGTAGGCAGCAAGGCAGGCAAGAAGGCAGGAGGGCACGAAAGAAGGCAGCAAGGCAGGCAAGAAGGCAGGCAAGGTGGCAGGAAGGGAGGAAGGCAGGCAAGAAGGCAGGACGGCGGGAAGGCAGGCAAGAAGGCAGGACGGCAGGAAGGCCGGCGGGAAGGCTCGAAGGGAGGAGGGCAGGCAGGAAGGCAGGCAAGAAGGCATTCATAAAGGGAGGAAGGCAGGCAGGAAGGCAGGCAGGGAGGCAGGAAGGGAGGAAGGCA
>CM060957.1:135884171-135886671 GCA_030765055.1 Mantis religiosa
GAAGGGAGGCAAGAAGGCCAGAAGGTAGGACGGCAGTAAGGCCGGCGGGAAGGCAGGCAGGAAGGGAGGAAGGCGGGCAAGAAGGCAGCAAGGCAGGCAAGAAGGCAGGCAAGAGGACAAGAAGGCAGGACGGCAGTAAGGCCGGCGGAAGGCAGGCAAGAAGGCAGGAAGGGAGGAAGGCAGGCAGGAGGGCAGGAAGGCAGGCAAGACGGCAGGACCGCACGAAAGAAGACAGCAAGGCAGGCAAGAAGGGAGGAAGGCAGTCAAGAACGCAGGCAGGCAGGGAGGAAGGCAGGCAAGAAGGCAGGTATGAAGGCAAGGTTAATAATAATAATACTAATAATAATAATAATAATAATAATAATAATAATAATAATAATAATAATAATAATAATAATAATAATAATAATAATAATAATAATAATAATAATAATAATAATAATAATAATAATAATAATAATAATAATAATAATAATAATAATAATAATAATAATAATAATAATAATAATAATAATAATAATAATAATAATAATAATAATAATAATAATAATAATAATAATAATAATAATAATAATAATAATAATAATAATAATAATAATAATAATAATAATAATAATAATAATAATAATAATAATAATAATAATAATAATAATAATAATAATAATAATAATAATAATAATAATAATAATAATAATAATAATAATAATAATAATAATAATAATAATAATAATAATAATAATAATAATAATAATAATAATAATAATAATAATAATAATAATAATAATAATAATAATAATAATAATAATAATAATAATAATAATAATAATAATAATAATAATAATAATAATAATAATAATAATAATAATAATAATAATAATAATAATAATAATAATAATAATAATAATAATGGGTAATTTATTATAAAGCTGAAGGCCAGTAAATGCAGACAAGTAGGCAGCAAGGCAGGCAAGAAGGCAGGAGGGCACGAAAGAAGGCAGCAAGGCAGGCAAGAAGGCAGGCAAGGTGGCAGGAAGGGAGGAAGGCAGGCAAGAAGGCAGGACGGCGGGAAGGCAGGCAAGAAGGCAGGACGGCAGGAAGGCCGGCGGGAAGGCTCGAAGGGAGGAGGGCAGGCAGGAAGGCAGGCAAGAAGGCATTCATAAAGGGAGGAAGGCAGGCAGGAAGGCAGGCAGGGAGGCAGGAAGGGAGGAAGGCAGGCAAGAAGGCAGGCAGAAAGGGAGGAAGGCAGGCAAGAAGGCAGGCAAGAGGGCAAGAAGGCAGGACAGCAGTAAGGCCGGCGGGAAGGCAGGAAGGGAGGAGGGCAGGCAAGAAGGCAGGCAGGCAAGAAGGCAGGACGGCACCAAAGAAGGCAGCAAGGCAGGCAAGAAGGCAGCAAGGCAGGCAAGGTAACAGGAAGGGAGGAAGGCAGGCAGGAAGGGAGGAAGGCAGGGAAGAAGGCAGGAAGGCAGGTAAGAAGGCAAGATTAATAATAATAATAATAATAATAGTAATAATAATAATAATAATAATAATAATAATAATAATAATAATAATAATAATAATAATAATAATAATAATAATAATAATAATAATAATAATAATAATAATAATAATAATAATAATAATAATAATAATAATAATAATAATAATAATAATAATAATAATAATAATAATAATAATAATAATAATAATAATGATAATAATAATAATGATAATGATAATCATAATAATAATAATAATAATAATAATAATAATAATAATAATAATAATAATAATAATAATAATAATAATAATAATAATAATAATAATAATAATAATAATAATAATAATAATAATAATAATAATAATAATAATAATAATAATAATAATAATAATAATAATAATAATAATAATAATAATAATAATAATAATAATAATAATAATAATAATAATAATAATAATAATAATAATAATAATAATAATAATAATAATAATAATAATAATAATAATAATAATAATAATAATAATAATAATAATAATAATAATAATAATAATAATAATAATAATAATAATAATAATAATGATAATGATAATCATAATAATAATAATGATAATCATAATAATAATAATAATAATGATAAAGATGATAGTGATAATGATAAGGATAATGATAATAATAATAATAATGGGTAACTTATTATAAAGCTGGAGGCCAGTATATGCAGACAAGAAGGCAGGCAAAAAGGCAGCAAGTCAGGCAAGAAGGCAGCAGGGCAGGCAAGAAGGCAGGAGGGCAGCAAGGCAGGCAAGAAGGCAGGAAGGGAGGCAAGAGGGCAAGAAGGTAGGACGGCAGTAAGGCCAGCAGGAAGGCAGGCAAGAAGGCCAGAAGGTAGGACGGCAGTAAGGCCGGCGGGAAGGCAGGCAGGAAGGCAGGAAGGCAGGAAGGGAGGAAGGCGGGCAAGAAGGCAGCAAGGCAGGCAAGAAGGCAGGCAAGAAGGCAGGCAGGAGGACAAGAAGGCAGGAC
>CM060957.1:135901671-135906671 GCA_030765055.1 Mantis religiosa
TAATAATAATAATAATAATAATAATAATAATAACAATAATAATAATAATAATAATAATAATAATAATAATAATAATAATAATAATAATAATAATAATAATAATAATAATAATAATAATAATAATAATAATAATAATAATAATAATAATAATAATTATAATAATAATAATAATAATAATAATAATAATAATAATAATAATAATAATAATAATAATAATAATAATAATAATAATAATAATAATAATAATAATAATAATAATAATAATAATAATAATAATAATAATAATAATAATAATTAATAATAATAATAATAATAATAATAATAATAATAATAATAATAATAATAATAATAATAATAATAATAATAATAATAATAATAATAATAATAATAATAATGATAATAATAATGATAATAATGATAATGATAATCATAATAATAATAATGATAATCATAATAATAATAATAATAATAATGATAAAGATGATAGTGATAATGATAAGGATAATGATAATAATAATAATAATGGGTAACTTATTATAAAGCTGGAGGCCAGTATATGCAGACAAGAAGGCAGGCAAAAAGGCAGCAAGTCAGGCAAGAAGGCAGCAGGGCAGGCAAGAAGGCAGGAGGGCAGCAAGGCAGGCAAGAAGGCAGGAAGGGAGGCAAGAGGGCAAGAAGGTAGGACGGCAGTAAGGCCAGCAGGAAGGCAGGCAAGAAGGCCAGAAGGTAGGACGGCAGTAAGGCCGGCAGGAAGGCAGGCAGGAAGGCAGGAAGGCAGGAAGGGAGGAAGGCGGGCAAGAAGGCAGCAAGGCAGGCAAGAAGGCAGGCAGGAGGACAAGAAGGCAGGACGGCAGTAAGGCCGGCGGAAGGCAGGCAAGAAGGCAGGAAGGGAGGAAGGCAGGCAGGAGGGCAGGCAGGCAGGCAAGACGGCAGGACCGCACGAAAGAAGACAGCAAGGCAGGCAAGAAGGGAGGAAGGCAGTCAAGAAGGCAGGCAGGAAGGGAGGAAGGCAGGTATGAAGGCAAGGTTAATAATAATAATAATAATAATAATAATAATAATAATAATAATAATAATAATAATAATAATAATAATAATAATAATAATAATAATAATAATAATAATAATAATAATAATAATAATAATAATAATAATAATAATAATAATAATAATAATAATAATAATAATAATAATAATAATAATAATAATAATAATAATAATAATAATAATAATAATAATAATAATAATAATAATAATAATAATAATAATAATAATTATTATAATAATAATAATAATAATAATAATAATAATAATAATAATAATAATAATAATAATAATAATAATAATAATAATAATAATAATAATAATAATAATAATAATAATAATAATAATAATAATAATAATAATAATAATAATAATAATAATAATAATAATAATAATAATAATAATAATAATAATAATAATAATAATCATAATGATAATGATAATGATGATAGTGATAATGATAAGGATAATGATAATAATAATAATGGGTAACTTATTATAAAGCTGGAGGCCAGTATATGCAGACAAGAAGGCAGGCAAAAAGGCAGCAATTCAGGCAAGAAGGCAGCAGGGCAGGCAAGAAGGCAGGAGGGCAGCAAGGCAGGCAAGAAGGCAGGAAGGGAGGCAAGAGGGCAAGAAGGTAGGACGGCAGTAAGGCCGGCAGGAAGGCAGGCAAGAAGGCCAGAAGGTAGGACGGCAGTAAGGCCGGCGGGAAGGCAGGCAGGAAGGCAGGAAGGGAGGAAGGCGGGCAAGAAGGCAGCAAGGCAGGCAAGAAGGCAGGCAAGAGGACAAGAAGGCAGGACGGCAGTAAGGCCGGCGGAAGGCAGGCAAGAAGGCAGGAAGGGAGGAAGGCAGGCAGGAGGGCAGGAAGGCAGGCAAGACGGCAGGACCGCACGAAAGAAGACAGCAAGGCAGGCAAGAAGGGAGGAAGGCAGTCAAGAAGGCAGGCAGGAAGGGAGGAAGGCAGGCAAGAAGGCAGGTATGAAGGCAAGGTTAATAATAATAATAATACTAATAATAATATGAATAATAATAATAATAATAATAATAATAATAATAATAATAATAATAATAATAATAATAATAATAATAATAATAATAATAATAATAATAATAATAATAATAATAATAATAATAATAATAATAATAATAATAATAATAATAATAATAATAATAATAATAATAATAATAATAATAATAATAATAATAATAATAATAATAATAATAATAATAATAATAATAATAATAATAATAATAATAATAATGGGTAATTTATTATAAAGCTGAAGGCCAGTAAATGCAGACAAGTAGGCAGCAAGGCAGGCAAGAAGGCAGGAGGGCACGAAAGAAGGCAGCAAGGCAGGCAAGAAGGCAGGCAAGGTGGCAGGAAGGGAGGAAGGCAGGCAAGAAGGCAGGACGGCGGGAAGGCAGGCAAGAAGGCAGGACGGCAGGAAGGCCGGCGGGAAGGCTCGAAGGGAGGAGGGCAGGCAGGAAGGCAGGCAAGAAGGCATTCATAAAGGGAGGAAGGCAGGCAGGAAGGCAGGCAGGGAGGCAGGAAGGGAGGAAGGCAGGCAAGAAGGCAGGCAGAAAGGGAGGAAGGCAGGCAAGAAGGCAGGCAAGAGGGCAAGAAGGCAGGACGGCAGTAAGGCCGGCGGGAAGGCAGGAAGGGAGGAGGGCAGGCAAGAAGGCAGGCAGGCAAGAAGGCAGGACGGCACCAAAGAAGGCAGCAAGGCAGGCAAGAAGGCAGCAAGGCAGGCAAGGTAACAGGAAGGGAGGAAGGCAGGCAGGAAGGGAGGAAGGCAGGGAAGAAGGCAGGAAGGCAGGTAAGAAGGCAAGATAAATAATAATAATAATAATAATAATAGTAATAATAATAATAATAATAATAATAATAATAATAATAATAATAATAATAATAATAATAATAATAATAATAATAATAATAATAATAATAATAATAATAATAATAATAATAATAATAATAATAATAATAATAATAATAATAATAATAATAATAATAATAATAATAATAATAATAATAATAATAATAATAATAATAATAATAATAATGTTAATAATAATGATAATGATAATCATAATAATAATAATAATAATAATGATAATGATGATAGTGATAATGATAAGGATAATGATAATAATAATAATAATGGGTAACTTATTATAAAGCTGGAGGCCAGTATATGCAGACAAGAAGGCAGGCAAAAAGGCAGCAAGTCAGGCAAGAAGGCAGCAGGGCAGGCAAGAAGGCAGGAGGGCAGCAAGGCAGGCAAGAAGGCAGGAAGGGAGGCAAGAAGGCCAGAAGGTAGGACGGCAGTAAGGCCGGCGGGAAGGCAGGCAGGAAGGGAGGAAGGCGGGCAAGAAGGCAGCAAGGCAGGCAAGAAGGCAGGCAAGAGGACAAGAAGGCAGGACGGCAGTAAGGCCGGCGGAAGGCAGGCAAGAAGGCAGGAAGGGAGGAAGGCAGGCAGGAGGGCAGGAAGGCAGGCAAGACGGCAGGACCGCACGAAAGAAGACAGCAAGGCAGGCAAGAAGGGAGGAAGGCAGTCAAGAAGGCAGGCAGGAAGGGAGGAAGGCAGGCAAGAAGGCAGGTATGAAGGCAAGGTTAATAATAATAATAATAATAATAATAATAATAATAATAATAATAATAATAATAATAATAATAATAATAATAATAATAATAATAATAATAATAATAATAATAATAATAATAATAATAATAATAATAATAATAATAATAATAATAATAATAATAATAATAATAATAATAATAATAATATTAATAATAATAATAATAATAATAATAATAATAATAATAATAATAATAATAATAATAATAATAATAATAATAATAATAATAATAATAATAATAATAATAATAATAATAATAATAATAATAATAGTAATAATAATAATAATAATAATAGTAATAATAATAATAGTAATAATAATAATAGTAATAATAATAATAGTAATAATAATAATAATAATAATAATAATAATAATAATAATAATAATAATAATAATAATAATAATAATAATAATAATAATAATAATAATAATAATAATAATAATAATGGGTAATTTATTATAAAGCTGAAGGCCAGTATATGCAGACAAGAAGGCAGCAAGGCAGGCAAGAAGGCAGGAGGGCACGAAAGAATGCAGCAAGGCAGGCAAGAAGGCAGCAAGGCAGGCAAGGAGGCAGGAAGGGAGGAAGGCAGGCAAGAAGGCAGGACGGCGGGAAGGCAGGCAAGAAGGCAGGACGGCGGGAAGGCTCGAAGGGAGGAAGGCAGGCAGGAGGCAGGCAAGAAGGCATTCATAAAGGGAGGAAGGCAGGCAGGAAGGCAGGCAAGGAGGCAGGAAGGGAGGAAGGCAGGCAAGAAGGCAGGCAGAAAGGGAGGAAGGCAGGCAAGAGGGCAAGAAGGCAGGACGGCTCCAAAGAAGGCAGCAAGGCAGGCAAGGTAACAGGAAGGGAGGAAGGCAGGAAGGGAGGAAGGCAGGGAAGAAGGCAAGATTAATAATAATAATAATAATAATAATAATAATAATAATAATAATAATAATAATAATAATAATAATAATAATAATAATAATAATAATAATAATAATAATAATAATAATAATAATAATAATAATAATAATAATAATAATAATAATAATAATAATAATAATAATAATAATAATAATAATAATAATAATAATAATAATAATAATAATAATAATAATAATAATAATAATAATAATAATAATAATAATAATAATAATAATAATAATAATAATAATAATAATAATAATAATAATAATAATAATAATAATAATAATAATAATAATAATAATAATAATAATAATAATAATAATAATAATAATAATAATAATAATAATAATAATAATAATAATAATAATGATAATAATAATAATGATAATGATAATGATAA
>CM060957.1:135921671-135926671 GCA_030765055.1 Mantis religiosa
GGCAGCAAGTCAGGCAAGAAGGCAGCAGGGCAGGCAAGAAGGCAGGAGGGCAGCAAGGCAGGCAAGAAGGCAGGAAGGGAGGCAAGAGGGCAAGAAGGTAGGACGGCAGTAAGGCCGGCAGGAAGGCAGGCAAGAAGGCAAGAAGGTAGAAGGCAGTAAGGCCGGCGGGAAGGCAGGCAGGAAGGCAGGAAGGGAGGAAGGCGGGCAAGAAGGCAGCAAGGCAGGCAAGAAGGCAGGCAAGAGGACAAGAAGGCAGGACGGCAGTAAGGCCGGCGGAAGGCAGGCAAGAAGGCAGGAAGGGAGGAACGCAGGCAGGAGGGCAGGAAGGCAGGCAAGACGGCAGGACCGCACGAAAGAAGACAGCAAGGCAGGCAAGAAGGGAGGAAGGCAGGCAAGAAGGGAGGAAGGCAGTGAAGAAGGCAGGCAGGAAGGGAGGAAGGCAGGCAAGAAGGCAGGTATGAAGGCAAGGTTAATAATAATAATAATAATAATAATAATAATAATAATAATAATAATAATAATAATAATAATAATAATAATAATAATAATAATAATAATAATAATAATAATAATAATAATAATAATAATAATAATAATAATAATAATAATAATAATAATAATAATAATAATAATAATAATAATAATAATAATAATAATAATAATAATAATAATAATAATAATAATAATAATAATAATAATAATAATAATAATAATAATAATAATAATAATAATAATAATAATAATAATAATAATAATAATAATAATAATAATAATAATAATAATAATAATAATAATAATAATAATAATAATAATAATAATAATAATAATAATAATAATAATAATAATAATAATAATAATAATAATAATAATAATAATAATAATAATAATAATAATAATAATAATAATAATAATGATAATAATGATAATGATAATCATAATAATAATAATGATAATCATAATAATAATAATAATGATAATGATGATAGTGATAATGATAAGGATAATGATAATAATAATAATAATGGGTAACTTATTGAAAAGCTGGAGGCCAGTATATGCAGACAAGAAGGCAGGCAAAAAGGCAGCAAGTCAGGCAAGAAGGCAGCAGGGCAGGCAAGAAGGCAGGAGGGCAGCAAGGCAGGCAAGAAGGCAGGAAGGGAGGCAAGAGGGCAAGAAGGTAGGACGGCAGTAAGGCCGGCAGGAAGGCAGGCAAGAAGGCCAGAAGGTAGGACGGCAGTAAGGCCGGCGGGAAGGCAGGCAGGAAGGCAGGAAGGGAGGAAGGCGGGCAAGAAGGCAGCAAGGCAGGCAAGAAGGCAGGCAGGAGGACAAGAAGGCAGGACGGCAGTAAGGCCGGCGGAAGGCAGGCAAGAAGGCAGGAAGGGAGGAAGGCAGGCAGGAGGGCAGGAAGGCAGGCAAGACGGCAGGACCGCACGAAAGAAGACAGCAAGGCAGGCAAGAAGGGAGGAAGGCAGTCAAGAAGGCAGGCAGGAAGGGAGGAAGGCAGGTATGAAGGCAAGGTTAATAATAATAATAATAATAATAATAATAATAATAATAATAATAATAATAATAATAATAATAATAATAATAATAATAATAATAATAATAATAATAATAATAATAATAATAATAATAATAATAATAATAATAATAATAATAGTAATAATAATAATAATAGTAATAATAATAATAGTAATAATAATAATAATAATAATAATAATAATAATAATAATAATAATAATAATAATAATAATAATAATAATAATAATAATAATAATAATAATAATAATAATAATAATAATAATAATAATAATAATAATAATAATAATAATAATAATAATAATAATAATAATAATAATAATAATAATAATAATAATAATAATAATAATAATAATAATAATAATAATAATAATAATAATAATAATAATAATAATAATAATAATAATAATAATAATAATAATAATAATAATGGGTAATTTATTATAAAGCTGAAGGCCAGTATATGCAGACAAGAAGGCAGCAAGGCAGGCAAGAAGGCAGGAGGGCACGGAAGAAGGCAGCAAGGCAGGCAAGAAGGCAGCAAGGCAGGCAAGGAGGCAGGAAGGGAGGAAGGCAGGCAAGAAGGCAGGACGGCGGGAAGGCAGGCAAGAAGGCAGGAAGGGAGGAAGGCGGGCAAGAAGGCAGCAAGGCAGGCAAGAAGGCAGGCAAGAGGACAAGAAGGCAGGACGGCAGTAAGGCCGGCGGAAGGCAGGCAAGAAGGCAGGAAGGGAGGAACGCAGGCAGGAGGGCAGGAAGGCAGGCAAGACGGCAGGACCGCACGAAAGAAGACAGCAAGGCAGGCAAGAAGGGAGGAAGGCAGGCAAGAAGGGAGGAAGGCAGTGAAGAAGGCAGGCAGGAAGGGAGGAAGGCAGGCAAGAAGGCAGGTATGAAGGCAAGGTTAATAATAATAATAATAATAATAATAATAATAATAATAATAATAATAATAATAATAATAATAATAATAATAATAATAATAATAATAATAATAATAATAATAATAATAATAATAATAATAATAATAATAATAATAATAATAATAATAATAATAATAATAATAATAATAATAATAATAATAATAATAATAATAATAATAATAATAATAATAATAATAATAATAATAATAATAATAATAATAATAATAATAATAATAATAATAATAATGGGTAATTTATTATAAAGCTGAAGGCCAGTAAATGCAGACAAGTAGGCAGGCAAGAAGGCAGGAGGGCACGAAAGAAGGCAGCAAGGCAGGCAAGAAGGCAGGCAAGGTGGCAGGAAGGGAGGAAGGCAGGCAAGAAGGCAGGACGGCGGGAAGGCAGGCAAGAAGGCAGGACGGCAGGAAGGCCGGCGGGAAGGCTCGAAGGGAGGAGGGCAGGCAGGAAGGCAGGCAAGAAGGCATTCATAAAGGGAGGAAGGCAGGCAGGAAGGCAGGAAGGGAGGAAGGCAGGCAAGAACGCAGGCAGAAAGGGAGGAAGGCAGGCAAGAAGGCAGGCAAGAGGGCAAGAAGGCAGGACGGCAGTAAGGCCGGCGGGAAGGCAGGAAGGGAGGAGGGCAGGCAAGAAGGCAGGCAGGCAAGAAGGCAGGACGGCACCAAAGAAGGCAGCAAGGCAGGCAAGAAGGCAGCAAGGCAGGCAAGGTAACAGGAAGGGAGGAAGGCAGGCAGGAAGGGAGGAAGGCAGGGAAGAAGGCAGGAAGGCAGGTAAGAAGGCAAGATTAATAATAATAATAATAATAATAATAATAATAATAATAATAATAATAATAATAATAATAATAATAATAATAATAATAATAATAATAATAATAATAATAATAATAATAATAATAATAATAATAATAATAATAATAATAATAATAATAATAATAATAATAATAATAATAATAATAATAATAATAATAATAATAATAATAATAATAATAATAATAATAATAATAATAATAATAATAATAATAATAATAATAATAATAATAATAATAATAATAATAATAATAATAATAATAATAATAATAATGATAATGATAATGATAATGATAATGATGATAGTGATAATGATAAGGATAATGATAATAATAATAATGGGTAACTTATTATAAAGCTGGAGGCCAGTATATGCAGACAAGAAGGCAGGCAAAAAGGCAGCAAGTCAGGCAAGAAGGCAGCAGGGCAGGCAAGAAGGCAGGAGGGCAGCAAGGCAGGCAAGAAGGCAGGAAGGGAGGCAAGAGGGCAAGAAGGTAGGACGGCAGTAAGGCCGGCAGGAAGGCAGGCAAGAAGGCAAGAAGGTAGGACGGCAGTAAGGCCGGCGGGAAGGCAGGCAGGAAGGCAGGAAGGGAGGAAGGCGGGCAAGAAGGCAGCAAGGCAGGCAAGAAGGCAGGCAAGAGGACAAGAAGGCAGGACGGCAGTAAGGCCGGCGGAAGGCAGGCAAGAAGGCAGGAAGGGAGGAACGCAGGCAGGAGGGCAGGAAGGCAGGCAAGACGGCAGGACCGCACGAAAGAAGACAGCAAGGCAGGCAAGAAGGGAGGAAGGCAGGCAAGAAGGGAGGAAGGCAGTGAAGAAGGCAGGCAGGAAGGGAGGAAGGCAGGCAAGAAGGCAGGTATGAAGGCAAGGTTAATAATAATAATAATAATAATAATAATAATAATAATAATAATAATAATAATAATAATAATAATAATAATAATAATAATAATAATAATAATAATAATAATAATAATAATAATAATAATAATAATAATAATAATAATAATAATAATAATAATAATAATAATAATAATAATAATAATAATAATAATAATAATAATAATAATAATAATAATAATAATAATAATAATAATAATAATAATAATAATAATAATAATAATAATAATAATAATAATAATAATAATAATAATAATAATAATAATAATAATAATAATAATAATAATAATAATAATAATAATAATAATAATAATAATAATAATAATAATAATAATAATAATAATAATAATAATAATAATAATAATAATAATGGGTAATTTATTATAAAGCTGAAGGCCAGTAAATGCAGACAAGTAGGCAGGCAAGAAGGCAGGAGGGCACGAAAGAAGGCAGCAAGGCAGGCAAGAAGGCAGGCAAGGTGGCAGGAAGGGAGGAAGGCAGGCAAGAAGGCAGGACGGCGGGAAGGCAGGCAAGAAGGCAGGACGGCAGGAAGGCCGGCGGGAAGGCTCGAAGGGAGGAGGGCAGGCAGGAAGGCAGGCAAGAAGGCATTCATAAAGGGAGGAAGGCAGGCAGGAAGGCAGGCAGGGAGGCAGGAAGGGAGGAAGGCAGGCAAGAACGCAGGCAGAAAGGGAGGAAGGCAGGCAAGAAGGCAGGCAAGAGGGCAAGAAGGCAGGACGGCAGTAAGGCCGGCGGGAAGGCAGGAAGGGAGGAGGGCAGGCAAGAAGGCAGGCAGGCAAGAAGGCAGGACGGCACCAAAGAAGGC
>CM060957.1:135934171-135941671 GCA_030765055.1 Mantis religiosa
GAAGGTAGGACGGCAGTAAGGCCGGCGGGAAGGCAGGCAGGAAGGCAGGAAGGGAGGAAGGCGGGCAAGAAGGCAGCAAGGCAGGCAAGAAGGCAGGCAAGAGGACAAGAAGGCAGGACGGCAGTAAGGCCGGCGGAAGGCAGGCAAGAAGGCAGGAAGGGAGGAACGCAGGCAGGAGGGCAGGAAGGCAGGCAAGACGGCAGGACCGCACGAAAGAAGACAGCAAGGCAGGCAAGAAGGGAGGAAGGCAGGCAAGAAGGGAGGAAGGCAGTCAAGAAGGCAGGCAGGAAGGGAGGAAGGCAGGCAAGAAGGCAGGTATGAAGGCAAGGTTAATAATAATAATAATAATAATAATAATAATAATAATAATAATAATAATAATAATAATAATAATAATAATAATAATAATAATAATAATAATAATAATAATAATAATAATAATAATAATAATAATAATAATAATAATAATAATAATAATAATAATAATAATAATAATAATAATAATAATAATAATAATAATAATAATAATAATAATAATAATAATAATAATAATAATAATAATAATAATAATAATAATAATAATAATAATAATAATAATAATAATAATAATAATAATAATAATAATAATAATAATAATAATAATAATAATAATAATAATAATAATAATAATAATAATAATAATAATAATAATAATAATAATAATAATAATAATAATAATAATAATAATAATAATAATAATAATAATAATAATAATAATAATAATAATAATAATAATAATAATAATAATAATAATAATAATCATAATCATAATCATAATCATAATCATAATCATAATCATAATCATAATCATAATCATAATCATAATAATAATAATAATAATAATAATAATAATAATAATAATAATAATAATAATAATAATAATAATAATAATAATAATGGGTAATTTATTATAAAGCTGAAGGCCAGTAAATGCAGACAAGTAGGCAGCAAGGCAGGCAAGAAGGCAGGAGGGCACGAAAGAAGGCAGCAAGGCAGGCAAGAAGGCAGGCAAGGTGGCAGGAAGGGAGGAAGGCAGGCAAGAAGGCAGGTATGAAGGCAAGGTTAATAATAATAATAATAATAATAATAATAATAATAATAATAATAATAATAATAATAATAATAATAATAATAATAATAATAATAATAATAATAATAATAATAATAATAATAATAATAATAATAATAATAATAATAATAATAATAATAATAATAATAATAATAATAATAATAATAATAATAATAATAATAATAATAATAATAATAATAATAATAATAATAATAATAATAATAATAATAATAATAATAATAATAATAATAATAATAATAATAATAATAATAATAATAATAATAATAATAATAATAATAATAATAATAATAATAATAATAATAATAATAATAATAATAATAATAATAATAATAATAATAATAATAATAATAATAATAATAATAATAATAATAATAATAATAATAATAATCATAATCATAATCATAATCATAATCATAATCATAATCATAATCATAATCATAATCATAATCATAATCATAATCATAATCATAATAATAATAATAATAATAATAATAATAATAATAATAATAATAATAATAATAATAATAATAATAATAATAATAATAATAATAATAATAATAATAATAATAATAATAATAATGGGTAATTTATTATAAAGCTGAAGGCCAGTAAATGCAGACAAGTAGGCAGCAAGGCAGGCAAGAAGGCAGGAGGGCACGAAAGAAGGCAGCAAGGCAGGCAAGAAGGCAGGCAAGGTGGCAGGAAGGGAGGAAGGCAGGCAAGAAGGCAGGACGGCGGGAAGGCAGGCAAGAAGGCAGGACGGCAGGAAGGCCGGCGGGAAGGCTCGAAGGGAGGAGGGCAGGCAGGAAGGCAGGCAAGAAGGCATTCATAAAGGTAGGAAGGCAGGCAGGAAGGCAGGCAGGGAGGCAGGAAGGGAGGAAGGCAGGCAAGAACGCAGGCAGAAAGGGAGGAAGGCAGGCAAGAAGGCAGGCAAGAGGGCAAGAAGGCAGGACGGCAGTAAGGCCGGCGGGAAGGCAGGAAGGGAGGACGGCAGGCAAGAAGGCAGGCAGGCAAGAAGGCAGGACGGCACCAAAGAAGGCAGCAAGGCAGGCAAGAAGGCAGCAAGGCAGGCAAGGTAACAGGAAGGGAGGAAGGCAGGCAGGAAGGGAGGAAGGCAGGGAAGAAGGCAGGAAGGCAGGTAAGAAGGCAAGATTAATAATAATAATAATAATAATAATAATAATAATAATAATAATAATAATAATAATAATAATAATAATAATAATAATAATAATAATAATAATAATAATAATAATAATAATAATAATAATAATAATAATAATAATAATAATAATAATAATAATAATAATAATAATAATAATAATAATAATAATAATAATAATAATAATAATAATAATAATAATAATAATAATAATAATAATAATAATAATAATAATAATAATAATAATTATATTAATAATAATAATAATATTAATAATAATAATAATAATAATAATAATAATAATAATAATAATAATAATAATAATAATAATAATAATAATAATAATGATAATGATAATGATAATGATAATGATAATGATAATGATAATGATAATGATAATGATAATGATAATAATAATAATAATAATAATAATAATAATAATAATAATAATAATAATAATAATAATAATAATAATAATAATAATAATAATAATAATAATAATAATAATAGTAGTAGTAGTAGTAGTAGTAGTAGTAGTAGTAGTAGTAATAGTAATAGTAATAGTAATAATAATAATAATAATAATAATAATAATAATAATAATAATAATAATAATAATAATAATAATAATAATAATAATCATAATGATAATGATGATAGTGATAATGATAAGGATAATGATAATAATAATGGGTAACTTATTATAAAGCTGGAGGCCAGTATATGCAGACAAGAAGGCAGGCAAAAAGGCAGCAATTCAGGCAAGAAGGCAGCAGGGCAGGCAAGAAGGCAGGAGGGCAGCAAGGCAGGCAAGAAGGCAGGAAGGGAGGCAAGAGGGCAAGAAGGTAGGACGGCAGTAAGGCCGGCAGGAAGGCAGGCAAGAAGGCCAGAAGGTAGGACGGCAGTAAGGCCGGCGGGAAGGCAGGCAGGAAGGCAGGAAGGGAGGAAGGCGGGCAAGAAGGCAGCAAGGCAGGCAAGAAGGCAGGCAAGAGGACAAGAAGGCAGGACGGCAGTAAGGCCGGCGGAAGGCAGGCAAGAAGGCAGGAAGGGAGGAAGGCAGGCAGGAGGGCAGGAAGGCAGGCAAGACCAGGGCAGGCCATTCCCGCATTCCCGCGCAAAACACTGTCACTGCTGACTGAGGGACGTGACGTCACTGAGAATACAACGCAAGAGCGCTTACACGTGAATGTGCGTAATGCAATATTGTGATTGCACATTATAAGATAAGATAAGGCGCAGATGCATGCAAATTCCACAATCCTTCTGATGAAATAAACGAGATGCAATTGCTTATGAGCTGTTGTAGTTATTGGCTGTGTTTTTTGTCGTAACATTATGAAAACCATTGCGCTGTTGCTGAAAGCAAACATGCTTCGTATAAAACTACGAATGTGATTTTCCATTGTTTGCCTAAAGATCGAGAACTACAGCGCAAGTGGGTTTTACGCTGTAAAAGGGCTGATCCGGTTAATGTGAATAATGCAAGGATTTGTTGCGATCACTTCCTGCCCGCAAACTATGAACGGGATTTAAAAAACGAGCTGTTAGGTTTGCCGCTGAAAAGAAAATTAAAGGGCGACGCTGTACCGTCATAGAAAATTCCTAATTGGCATGGGGATGTATTTGAGGCGGTAGTAGCAAGTACCAGCAAAACCAATTTGCAGGTAATTATCAGATACACATTCCATTTATGTATTTGTTTCTATGTGTACACTGAGTTTATTCGCTCCTTTTTTATAAGAAAAGTTTGATGCGTGGAATAATAATAATAATAATAATAATAATAATAATAATAATAATAATAATAATAATAATAATAATAATAATAATAATAATAATAATAATAATAATAATAATAATAATAATAATAATAATAATAATAATAATAATAATAATAATAATAATAATAATAATAATAATAATAATAATAATAATAATAATAATAATAATAATAATAATAATAATAATAATAATAATAATAATAATAATAATAATAATAATAATAATAATAATAATAATAATAATAATAATAATAATAATAATAATAATAATAATAATAATAATAATAATAATAATAATAATAATAATAATAATAATAATAATAATAATAATAATAATAATAATAATAATAATAATAATAATAATAATAATAATAATAATAATAATAATAATAATAATAATAATAATAATAATAATAATAATAATAATAATAATAATAATAATAATAATAATAATAATAATAATAATAATAATAATAATAATAATAATAATAATAATAATAATAATAATAATAATAATAATAATAATAATAATAATAATAATAATAATAATAATAATAATAATAATAATAATAATAATAATAATAATAAAACTGTTTTTATTAATAGGCAATATCAGCAAGAGATAACCGGTGCGAAGTTAGGACCGTGCGAAAGAGGGCGCTGTCTACTATAGTATGTTTATCTCCCAAAAAACAAAATTGGAACCGTCGACCAGCACGGAGGTAGCTCCTGACCACTCTGTTGTTGCTGAAGAGGAAATAATTAGACTAAAGACTCGGATGCAAGCCCTGAGGAAGAAAACAGTGTTTTGAAACGGCAGAACAAGGTACAGAAGTAATATTTTGTAGCTTCCATGGACAAAGTACTGCGAAGTGTAATGGAGTGATGCAAAACTTAATTTCTATAATAAGTTCCAAGTTTCCCGAAATTCATCATAAAGTGATCTCTCTTAATGTGAGGACAAGAACCTTCATTAGAATTAGGCACTTAAACAAAAGAGCGAAGGCAGAAATGATCAGGAAACTTGCAGCAAAGAAAAATCTTCAATGGGTTGCTTCGTCATTTTCTTGAGCTACACTGATTAAGTACACATGAATAGTAACATGTTTTAAACTCTTAATACAATTGCTAGAAAGAACCTTCATTATAATACACAAGTGGGTGTTTATTTCTTCCGATTTTACACGTAGCAGAGCTTAAATAACACATACTGAGGGGCTAGTGTTTAACTCTCGCGGTTGAACTGTATTCTCAGTGACGTCATGCGCGTTAGCCAATGGCAGCGCGACTCTCCGGAATGGCCTACCTGAGTATTCTAGTTGCCTTGAGGCAAGACGGCAGGACAGCACGAAAGAAGACAGCAAGGCAGGCAAGAAGGGAGGAAGGCAGTCAAGAAGGCAGGCAGGAAGGGAGGAAGGCAGGCAAGAAGGCAGGTATGAAGGCAAGGTTAATAATAATAATAATAATAATAATAATAATAATAATAATAATAATAATAATAATAATAATAATAATAATAATAATAATAATAATAATAATAATAATAATAATAATAATAATAATAATAATAATAATAATAATAATAATAATAATAATAATAATAATAATAATAATAATAATAATAATAATAATAATAATAATAATAATAATAATAATAATAATAATAATAATAATAATAATAATAATAATAATAATAATAATAATAATAATAATAATAATAATAATAATAATAATAATAATAATAATAATAATAATAATAATAATAATAATAATAATAATAATAATAATAATAATAATAATAATAATCATAATAATCATAATAATAATAATAATAATAATAATAATAATAATAATAATAATAATAATAATAATAATAATAATAATAATAATAATAATAATAATAATAATAATAATAATAATAATAATGGGTAATTTATTATAAAGCTGAAGGCCAGTAAATGCAGACAAGTAGGCAGCAAGGCAGGCAAGAAGGCAGGAGGGCACGAAAGAAGGCAGCAAGGCAGGCAAGAAGGCAGGCAAGGTGGCAGGAAGGGAGGAAGGCAGGCAAGAAGGCAGGACGGCGGGAAGGCAGGCAAGAAGGCAGGACGGCAGGAAGGCCGGCGGGAAGGCTCGAAGGGAGGAGGGCAGGCAGGAAGGCAGGCAAGAAGGCATTCATAAAGGTAGGAAGGCAGGCAGGAAGGCAGGCAGGGAGGCAGGAAGGGAGGAAGGCAGGCAAGAACGCAGGCAGAAAGGGAGGAAGGCAGGCAAGAAGGCAGGCAAGAGGGCAAGAAGGCAGGACGGCAGTAAGGCCGGCGGGAAGGCAGGAAGGGAGGAGGGCAGGCAAGAAGGCAGGCAGGCAAGAAGGCAGGACGGCACCAAAGAAGGCAGCAAGGCAGGCAAGAAGGCAGCAAGGCAGGCAAGGTAACAGGAAGGGAGGAAGGCAGGCAGGAAGGGAGGAAGGCAGGGAAGAAGGCAGGAAGGCAGGTAAGAAGGCAAGATTAATAATAATAATAATAATAATAATAATAATAATAATAATAATAATAATAATAATAATAATAATAATAATAATAATAATAATAATAATAATAATCATAATGATAATGATAATGATGATAGTGATAATGATAAGGATAATGATAATAATAATAATGGGTAACTTATTATAAAGCTGGAGGCCAGTATATGCAGACAAGAAGGCAGGCAAAAAGGCAGCAATTCAGGCAAGAAGGCAGCAGGGCAGGCAAGAAGGCAGGAGGGCAGCAAGGCAGGCAAGAAGGCAGGAAGGGAGGCAAGAGGGCAAGAAGGTAGGACGGCAGTAAGGCCGGCAGGAAGGCAGGCAAGAAGGCCAGAAGGTAGGACGGCAGTAAGGCCGGCGGGAAGGCAGGCAGGAAGGCAGGAAGGGAGGAAGGCGGGCAAGAAGGCAGCAAGGCAGGCAAGAAGGCAGGCAAGAGGACAAGAAGGCAGGACGGCAGTAAGGCCGGCGGAAGGCAGGCAAGAAGGCAGGAAGGGAGGAAGGCAGGCAGGAGGGCAGGAAGGCAGGCAAGACGGCAGGACCGCACGAAAGAAGACAGCAAGGCAGGCAAGAAGGGAGGAAGGCAGTCAAGAAGGCAGGCAGGAAGGGAGGAAGGCAGGCAAGAAGGCAGGTATGAAGGCAAGGTTAATAATAATAATAATAATAATAATAATAATAATAATAATAATAATAATAATAATAATAATAATAATAATAATAATAATAATAATAATAATAATAATAATAATAATAATAATAATAATAATAATAATAATAATAATAATAATAATAATAATAATAATAATAATAATAATAATAATAATAATAATAATAATAATAATAATAATAATAATAATAATAATAATAATAATAATAATAATAATAATAATAATAGTAATAATAATAATAATAA
>CM060957.1:135946671-135964171 GCA_030765055.1 Mantis religiosa
ACAAGAACCTTCATTAGAATTAGGCACTTAAACAAAAGAGCGAAGGCAGAAATGATCAGGAAACTTGCAGCAAAGAAAAATCTTCAATGGGTTGCTTCGTCATTTTCTTGAGCTACACTGATTAAGTACACATGAATAGTAACATGTTTTAAACTCTTAATACAATTGCTAGAAAGAACCTTCATTATAATACACAAGTGGGTGTTTATTTCTTCCGATTTTACACGTAGCAGAGCTTAAATAACACATACTGAGGGGCTAGTGTTTAACTCTCGCGGTTGAACTGTATTCTCAGTGACGTCATGCGCGTTAGCCAATGGCAGCGCGACTCTCCGGAATGGCCTACCTGAGTATTCTAGTTGCCTTGAGGCAAGACGGCAGGACAGCACGAAAGAAGACAGCAAGGCAGGCAAGAAGGGAGGAAGGCAGTCAAGAAGGCAGGCAGGAAGGGAGGAAGGCAGGCAAGAAGGCAGGTATGAAGGCAAGGTTAATAATAATAATAATAATAATAATAATAATAATAATAATAATAATAATAATAATAATAATAATAATAATAATAATAATAATAATAATAATAATAATAATAATAATAATAATAATAATAATAATAATAATAATAATAATAATAATAATAATAATAATAATAATAATAATAATAATAATAATAATAATAATAATAATAATAATAATAATAATAATAATAATAATAATAATAATAATAATAATAATAATAATAATAATAATAATAATAATAATAATAATAATAATAATAATAATAATAATAATAATAATAATAATAATAATAATAATAATAATAATAATAATAATAATAATAATAATAATAATAATAATCATAATAATCATAATAATAATAATCATAATAATCATAATCATAATAATCATAATAATAATAATAATAATAATAATAATAATAATAATAATAATAATAATAATAATAATAATAATAATAATAATAATAATAATAATAATAATAATAATAATAATAATAATAATAATAATAATAATAATAATAATAATAATAATAATAATAATAATAATAATAATAATAATAATAATAATAATAATAATGGGTAATTTATTATAAAGCTGAAGGCCAGTAAATGCAGACAAGTAGGCAGCAAGGCAGGCAAGAAGGCAGGAGGGCACGAAAGAAGGCAGCAAGGCAGGCAAGAAGGCAGGCAAGGTGGCAGGAAGGGAGGAAGGCAGGCAAGAAGGCAGGACGGCGGGAAGGCAGGCAAGAAGGCAGGACGGCAGGAAGGCCGGCGGGAAGGCTCGAAGGGAGGAGGGCAGGCAGGAAGGCAGGCAAGAAGGCATTCATAAAGGTAGGAAGGCAGGCAGGAAGGCAGGCAGGGAGGCAGGAAGGGAGGAAGGCAGGCAAGAACGCAGGCAGAAAGGGAGGAAGGCAGGCAAGAAGGCAGGCAAGAGGGCAAGAAGGCAGGACGGCAGTAAGGCCGGCGGGAAGGCAGGAAGGGAGGAGGGCAGGCAAGAAGGCAGGCAGGCAAGAAGGCAGGACGGCACCAAAGAAGGCAGCAAGGCAGGCAAGAAGGCAGCAAGGCAGGCAAGGTAACAGGAAGGGAGGAAGGCAGGCAGGAAGGGAGGAAGGCAGGGAAGAAGGCAGGAAGGCAGGTAAGAAGGCAAGATTAATAATAATAATAATAATAATAATAATAATAATAATAATAATAATAATAATAATAATAATAATAATAATAATAATAATAATAATAATAATAATAATAATAATAATAATAATAATAATAATAATAATAATAATAATAATAATAATCATAATGATAATGATAATGATGATAGTGATAATGATAAGGATAATGATAATAATAATAAGCTGGAGGCCAGTATATGCAGACAAGAAGGCAGGCAAAAAGGCAGCAATTCAGGCAAGAAGGCAGCAGGGCAGGCAAGAAGGCAGGAGGGCAGCAAGGCAGGCAAGAAGGCAGGAAGGGAGGCAAGAGGGCAAGAAGGTAGGACGGCAGTAAGGCCGGCAGGAAGGCAGGCAAGAAGGCCAGAAGGTAGGACGGCAGTAAGGCCGGCGGGAAGGCAGGCAGGAAGGCAGGAAGGGAGGAAGGCGGGCAAGAAGGCAGCAAGGCAGGCAAGAAGGCAGGCAAGAGGACAAGAAGGCAGGACGGCAGTAAGGCCGGCGGAAGGCAGGCAAGAAGGCAGGAAGGGAGGAAGGCAGGCAGGAGGGCAGGAAGGCAGGCAAGACGGCAGGACCGCACGAAAGAAGACAGCAAGGCAGGCAAGAAGGGAGGAAGGCAGTCAAGAAGGCAGGCAGGAAGGGAGGAAGGCAGGCAAGAAGGCAGGTATGAAGGCAAGGTTAATAATAATAATAATAATAATAATAATAATAATAATAATAATAATAATAATAATAATAATAATAATAATAATAATAATAATAATAATAATAATAATAATAATAATAATAATAATAATAATAATAATAATAATAATAATAATAATAATAATAATAATAATAATAATAATAATAATAATAATAATAATAATAATAATAATAATAATAATAGTAATAATAATAATAGTAATAATAATAATAATAATAGTAATAATAATAATAGTAATAATAATAATAGTAATAATAATAATAATAATAATAATAATAATAATAATAATAATAATAATAATAATAATAATAATAATAATGGGTAATTTATTATAAAGCTGAAGGCCAGTATATGCAGACAAGAAGGCAGCAAGGCAGGCAAGAAGGCAGGAGGGCACGAAAGAAGGCAGCAAGGCAGGCAAGAAGGCAGCAAGGCAGGCAAGGAGGCAGGAAGGGAGGAAGGCAGGCAAGAAGGCAGGACGGCGGGAAGGCAGGCAAGAAGGCAGGACGGCGGGAAGGCTCGAAGGGAGGAAGGCAGGCAGGAGGCAGGCAAGAAGGCATTCATAAAGGGAGGAAGGCAGGCAGGAAGGCAGGCAAGGAGGCAGGAAGGGAGGAAGGCAGGCAAGAAGGCAGGCAGAAAGGGAGGAAGGCAGGCAAGAGGGCAAGAAGGCAGGACGGCTCCAAAGAAGGCAGCAAGGCAGGCAAGGTAACAGGAAGGGAGGAAGGCAGGAAGGGAGGAAGGCAGGGAAGAAGGCAAGATTAATAATAATAATAATAATAATAATAATAATAATAATAATAATAATAATAATAATAATAATAATAATAATAATAATAATAATAATAATAATAATAATAATAATAATAATAATAATAATAATAATAATAATAATAATAATAATAATAATAATAATAATAATAATAATAATAATAATAATAATAATAATAATAATAATAATAATAATAATAATAATAATAATAATAATAATAATAATAATAATAATAATAATAATAATAATAATAATAATAATAATAATAATAATAATAATAATAATAATAATAATAATAATAATAATAATAATGATAATGATAATGATAATGATGATAGTGATAATGATAAGGATAATGATAATAATAATAATGGGTAACTTATTATAAAGCTGGAGGCCAGTATATGCAGACAAGAAGGCAGGCAAAAAGGCAGCAAGTCAGGCAAGAAGGCAGCAGGGCAGGCAAGAAGGCAGGAGGGCAGCAAGGCAGGCAAGAAGGCAGGAAGGGAGGCAAGAGGGCAAGAAGGTAGGACGGCAGTAAGGCCGGCAGGGAGGCAGGCAAGAAGGTAGGACGGCAGTAAGGCCGGCGGGAAGGCAGGCAGGAAGGCAGGAAGGGAGGAAGGCGGGCAAGAAGGCAGCAAGGCAGGCAAGAAGGCAGGCAAGAGGACAAGAAGGCAGGACGGCAGTAAGGCCGGCGGAAGGCAGGCAAGAAGGCAGGAAGGGAGGAACGCAGGCAGGAGGGCAGGAAGGCAGGCAAGACGGCAGGACCGCACGAAAGAAGACAGCAAGGCAGGCAAGAAGGGAGGAAGGCAGGCAAGAAGGGAGGAAGGCAGTCAAGAAGGCAGGCAGGAAGGGAGGAAGGCAGGCAAGAAGGCAGGTATGAAGGCAAGGTTAATAATAATAATAATAATAATAATAATAATAATAATAATAATAATAATAATAATAATAATAATAATAATAATAATAATAATAATAATAATAATAATAATAATAATAATAATAATAATAATAATAATAATAATAATAATAATAATAATAATAATAATAATAATAATAATAATAATAATAATAATAATAATAATAATAATAATAATAATAATAATAATAATAATAATAATAATAATAATAATAATAATAATAATAATAATAATAATAATAATAATAATAATAATAATAATAATAATAATAATAATAATAATAATAATAATAATAATAATAATAATAATAATAATAATAATAATAATAATAATAATAATAATAATAATAATAATAATAATAATAATAATAATAATAATAATAATAATAATAATAATAATAATAATAATAATAATAATAATAATAATAATAATAATAATAATAATAATAATAATAATAATAATAATAATAATAATAATAATAATAATAATAATAATCATAATCATAATAATCATAATCATAATAATCATAATAATAATAATAATAATAATAATAATAATAATAATAATAATAATAATAATAATAATAATAATAATAATAATAATAATAATAATAATAATAATAATAATAATAATAATAATAATAATAATAATAATAATAATGGGTAATTTATTATAAAGCTGAAGGCCAGTAAATGCAGACAAGTAGGCAGCAAGGCAGGCAAGAAGGCAGGAGGGCACGAAAGAAGGCAGCAAGGCAGGCAAGAAGGCAGGCAAGGTGGCAGGAAGGGAGGAAGGCAGGCAAGAAGGCAGGACGGCGGGAAGGCAGGCAAGAAGGCAGGACGGCAGGAAGGCCGGCGGGAAGGCTCGAAGGGAGGAGGGCAGGCAGGAAGGCAGGCAAGAAGGCATTCATAAAGGTAGGAAGGCAGGCAGGAAGGCAGGCAGGGAGGCAGGAAGGGAGGAAGGCAGGCAAGAACGCAGGCAGAAAGGGAGGAAGGCAGGCAAGAAGGCAGGCAAGAGGGCAAGAAGGCAGGACGGCAGTAAGGCCGGCGGGAAGGCAGGAAGGGAGGAGGGCAGGCAAGAAGGCAGGCAGGCAAGAAGGCAGGACGGCACCAAAGAAGGCAGCAAGGCAGGCAAGAAGGCAGCAAGGCAGGCAAGGTAACAGGAAGGGAGGAAGGCAGGCAGGAAGGGAGGAAGGCAGGGAAGAAGGCAGGAAGGCAGGTAAGAAGGCAAGATTAATAATAATAATAATAATAATAATAATAATAATAATAATAATAATAATAATAATAATAATAATAATAATAATAATAATAATAATAATAATAATAATAATAATAATAATAATAATAATAATAATAATAATAATAATAATAATAATAATAATCATAATGATAATGATAATGATGATAGTGATAATGATAAGGATAATGATAATAATAATAATGGGTAACTTATTATAAAGCTGGAGGCCAGTATATGCAGACAAGAAGGCAGGCAAAAAGGCAGCAATTCAGGCAAGAAGGCAGCAGGGCAGGCAAGAAGGCAGGAGGGCAGCAAGGCAGGCAAGAAGGCAGGAAGGGAGGCAAGAGGGCAAGAAGGTAGGACGGCAGTAAGGCCGGCAGGAAGGCAGGCAAGAAGGCCAGAAGGTAGGACGGCAGTAAGGCCGGCGGGAAGGCAGGCAGGAAGGCAGGAAGGGAGGAAGGCGGGCAAGAAGGCAGCAAGGCAGGCAAGAAGGCAGGCAAGAGGACAAGAAGGCAGGACGGCAGTAAGGCCGGCGGAAGGCAGGCAAGAAGGCAGGAAGGGAGGAAGGCAGGCAGGAGGGCAGGAAGGCAGGCAAGACGGCAGGACCGCACGAAAGAAGACAGCAAGGCAGGCAAGAAGGGAGGAAGGCAGTCAAGAAGGCAGGCAGGAAGGGAGGAAGGCAGGCAAGAAGGCAGGTATGAAGGCAAGGTTAATAATAATAATAATAATAATAATAATAATAATAATAATAATAATAATAATAATAATAATAATAATAATAATAATAATAATAATAATAATAATAATAATAATAATAATAATAATAATAATAATAATAATAATAATAATAATAATAATAATAATAATAATAATAATAATAATAATAATAATAATAATAATAATAATAATAATAATAATAATAATAATAATAATAATAATAATAGTAATAATAATAATAGTAATAATAATAATAATAATAGTAATAATAATAATAGTAATAATAATAATAGTAATAATAATAATAATAATAATAATAATAATAATAATAATAATAATAATAATAATGGGTAATTTATTATAAAGCTGAAGGCCAGTATATGCAGACAAGAAGGCAGCAAGGCAGGCAAGAAGGCAGGAGGGCACGAAAGAAGGCAGCAAGGCAGGCAAGAAGGCAGCAAGGCAGGCAAGGAGGCAGGAAGGGAGGAAGGCAGGCAAGAAGGCAGGACGGCGGGAAGGCAGGCAAGAAGGCAGGACGGCGGGAAGGCTCGAAGGGAGGAAGGCAGGCAGGAGGCAGGCAAGAAGGCATTCATAAAGGGAGGAAGGCAGGCAGGAAGGCAGGCAAGGAGGCAGGAAGGGAGGAAGGCAGGCAAGAAGGCAGGCAGAAAGGGAGGAAGGCAGGCAAGAGGGCAAGAAGGCAGGACGGCTCCAAAGAAGGCAGCAAGGCAGGCAAGGTAACAGGAAGGGAGGAAGGCAGGAAGGGAGGAAGGCAGGGAAGAAGGCAAGATTAATAATAATAATAATAATAATAATAATAATAATAATAATAATAATAATAATAATAATAATAATAATAATAATAATAATAATAATAATAATAATAATAATAATAATAATAATAATAATAATAATAATAATAATAATAATAATAATAATAATAATAATAATAATAATAATAATAATAATAATAATAATAATAATAATAATAATAATAATAATAATAATAATAATAATAATAATAATAATAATAATAATAATAATAATAATAATAATAATAATAATAATAATAATAATAATAATAATAATAATAATAATAATAATAATAATAATAATAATAATAATAATAATAATAATAATAATAATAATAATAATAATAATAATAATGATAATGATAATGATGATAGTGATAATGATAAGGATAATGATAATAATAATAATGGGTAACTTATTATAAAGCTGGAGGCCAGTATATGCAGACAAGAAGGCAGGCAAAAAGGCAGCAAGTCAGGCAAGAAGGCAGCAGGGCAGGCAAGAAGGCAGGAGGGCAGCAAGGCAGGCAAGAAGGCAGGAAGGGAGGCAAGAGGGCAAGAAGGTAGGACGGCAGTAAGGCCGGCAGGGAGGCAGGCAAGAAGGTAGGACGACAGTAAGGCCGGCGGGAAGGCAGGCAGGAAGGCAGGAAGGGAGGAAGGCGGGCAAGAAGGCAGCAAGGCAGGCAAGAAGGCAGGCAAGAGGACAAGAAGGCAGGACGGCAGTAAGGCCGGCGGAAGGCAGGCAAGAAGGCAGGAAGGGAGGAACGCAGGCAGGAGGGCAGGAAGGCAGGCAAGACGGCAGGACCGCACGAAAGAAGACAGCAAGGCAGGCAAGAAGGGAGGAAGGCAGGCAAGAAGGGAGGAAGGCAGTCAAGAAGGCAGGCAGGAAGGGAGGAAGGCAGGCAAGAAGGCAGGTATAATAATAATAATAATAATAATAATAATAATAATAATAATAATAATAATAATAATAATAATAATAATAATAATAATAATAATAATAATAATAATAATAATAATAATAATAATAATAATAATAATAATAATAATAATAATAATAATAATAATAATAATAATAATAATAATAATAATAATAATAATAATAATAATAATAATAATAATAATAATAATAATAATAATAATAATAATAATAATAATAATAATAATAATAATAATAATAATAATAATAATAATAATAATAATAATAATAATAATAATAATAATAATAATAATAATAATAATAATAATAATAATAATAATAATAATAATAATAATAATAATAATAATAATAATAATAATAATAATAATAATAATAATAATCATCATAATCATAATCATAATCATAATCATAATCATAATCATAATAATAATAATAATAATAATAATAATAATAATAATAATAATAATAATAATAATAATAATAATAATAATAATAATAATAATAATAATAATAATAATAATAATAATAATAATAATAATAATAATAATAATAATAATAATAATAATAATAATAATAATAATAATGGGTAATTTATTATAAAGCTGAAGGCCAGTAAATGCAGACAAGTAGGCAGCAAGGCAGGCAAGAAGGCAGGAGGGCACGAAAGAAGGCAGCAAGGCAGGCAAGAAGGCAGGCAAGGTGGCAGGAAGGGAGGAAGGCAGGCAAGAAGGCAGGACGGCGGGAAGGCAGGCAAGAAGGCAGGACGGCAGGAAGGCCGGCGGGAAGGCTCGAAGGGAGGAGGGCAGGCAGGAAGGCAGGCAAGAAGGCATTCATAAAGGTAGGAAGGCAGGCAGGAAGGCAGGCAGGGAGGCAGGAAGGGAGGAAGGCAGGCAAGAACGCAGGCAGAAAGGGAGGAAGGCAGGCAAGAAGGCAGGCAAGAGGGCAAGAAGGCAGGACGGCAGTAAGGCCGGCGGGAAGGCAGGAAGGGAGGAGGGCAGGCAAGAAGGCAGGCAGGCAAGAAGGCAGGACGGCACCAAAGAAGGCAGCAAGGCAGGCAAGAAGGCAGCAAGGCAGGCAAGGTAACAGGAAGGGAGGAAGGCAGGCAGGAAGGGAGGAAGGCAGGGAAGAAGGCAGGAAGGCAGGTAAGAAGGCAAGATTAATAATAATAATAATAATAATAATAATAATAATAATAATAATAATAATAATTATAATAATAATAATAATAATAATAATAATAATAATAATAATAATAATAATAATAATAATAATAATAATAATAATAATAATAATAATAATAATAATAATAATAATAATAATAATAATAATAATAATAATAATAATAATAATAATAATAATAATAATAATAATAATAATAATAATAATAATAATAATAATAATAATAATAATAATAATAATAATAATAATAATAATAATAATAATAATAATAATAATAATAATAATAATAATAATAATAATAATAATGGGTAATTTATTATAAAGCTGAAGGCCAGTATATGCAGACAAGAAGGCAGCAAGGCAGGCAAGAAGGCAGGAGGGCACGAAAGAAGGCAGCAAGGCAGGCAAGAAGGCAGCAAGGCAGGCAAGGAGGCAGGAAGGGAGGAAGGCAGGCAAGAAGGCAGGACGGCGGGAAGGCAGGCAAGAAGGCAGGACGGCGGGAAGGCTCGAAGGGAGGAAGGCAGGCAGGAGGCAGGCAAGAAGGCATTCATAAAGGGAGGAAGGCAGGCAGGAAGGCAGGCAAGGAGGCAGGAAGGGAGGAAGGCAGGCAAGAAGGCAGGCAGAAAGGGAGGAAGGCAGGCAAGAGGGCAAGAAGGCAGGACGGCTCCAAAGAAGGCATTAAGGCAGGCAAGGTAACAGGAAGGGAGGAAGGCAGGAAGGGAGGAAGGCAGGGAAGAAGGCAAGATTAATAATAATAATAATAATAATAATAATAATAATAATAATAATAATAATAATAATAATAATAATAATAATAATAATAATAATAATAATAATAATAATAATAATAATAATAATAATAATAATAATAATAATAATAATAATAATAATAATAATAATAATAATAATAATAATAATAATAATAATAATAATAATAATAATAATAATAATAATAATAATAATAATAATAATAATAATAATAATAATAATAATAATAATAATAATAATAATAATGATAATGATGATAGTGATAATGATAAGGATAATGATAATAATAATAATGGGTAACTTATTATAAAGCTGGAGGCCAGTATATGCAGACAAGAAGGCAGGCAAAAAGGCAGCAAGTCAGGCAAGAAGGCAGCAGGGCAGGCAAGAAGGCAGGAGGGCAGCAAGGCAGGCAAGAAGGCAGGAAGGGAGGCAAGAGGGCAAGAAGGTAGGACGGCAGTAAGGCCGGCAGGAAGGCAGGCAAGAAGGTAGGACGGCAGTAAGGCCGGCGGGAAGGCAGGCAGGAAGGCAGGAAGGGAGGAAGGCGGGCAAGAAGGCAGCAAGGCAGGCAAGAAGGCAGGCAAGAGGACAAGAAGGCAGGACGGCAGTAAGGCCGGCGGAAGGCAGGCAAGAAGGCAGGAAGGGAGGAACGCAGGCAGGAGGGCAGGAAGGCAGGCAAGACGGCAGGACCGCACGAAAGAAGACAGCAAGGCAGGCAAGAAGGGAGGAAGGCAGGCAAGAAGGGAGGAAGGCAGTCAAGAAGGCAGGCAGGAAGGGAGGAAGGCAGGCAAGAAGGCAGGTATGAAGGCAAGGTTAATAATAATAATAATAATAATAATAATAATAATAATAATAATAATAATAATAATAATAATAATAATAATAATAATAATAATAATAATAATAATAATAATAATAATAATAATAATAATAATAATAATAATAATAATAATAATAATAATAATAATAATAATAATAATAATAATAATAATAATAATAATAATAATAATAATAATAATAATAATAATAATAATAATAATAATAATAATAATAATAATAATAATAATAATAATAATAATAATAATAATAAAACTGTTTTTATTAATAGGCAATATCAGCAAGAGATAACCGGTGCGAAGTTAGGACCGTGCGAAAGAGGGCGCTGTCTACTATAGTATGTTTATCTCCCAAAAAACAAAATTGGAACCGTCGACCAGCACGGAGGTAGCTCCTGACCACTCTGTTGTTGCTGAAGAGGAAATAATTAGACTAAAGACTCGGATGCAAGCCCTGAGGAAGAAAACAGTGTTTTGAAACGGCAGAACAAGGTACAGAAGTAATATTTTGTAGCTTCCATGGACAAAGTACTGCGAAGTGTAATGGAGTGATGCAAAACTTAATTTCTATAATAAGTTCCAAGTTTCCCGAAATTCATCATAAAGTGATCTCTCTTAATGTGAGGACAAGAACCTTCATTAGAATTAGGCACTTAAACAAAAGAGCGAAGGCAGAAATGATCAGGAAACTTGCAGCAAAGAAAAATCTTCAATGGGTTGCTTCGTCATTTTCTTGAGCTACACTGATTAAGTACACATGAATAGTAACATGTTTTAAACTCTTAATACAATTGCTAGAAAGAACCTTCATTATAATACACAAGTGGGTGTTTATTTCTTCCGATTTTACACGTAGCAGAGCTTAAATAACACATACTGAGGGGCTAGTGTTTAACTCTCGCGGTTGAACTGTATTCTCAGTGACGTCATGCGCGTTAGCCAATGGCAGCGCGACTCTCCGGAATGGCCTACCTGAGTATTCTAGTTGCCTTGAGGCAAGACGGCAGGACCGCACGAAAGAAGACAGCAAGGCAGGCAAGAAGGGAGGAAGGCAGTCAAGAAGGCAGGCAGGAAGGGAGGAAGGCAGGCAAGAAGGCAGGTATGAAGGCAAGGTTAATAATAATAATAATAATAATAATAATAATAATAATAATAATAATAATAATAATAATAATAATAATAATAATAATAATAATAATAATAATAATAATAATAATAATAATAATAATAATAATAATAATAATAATAATAATAATAATAATAATAATAATAATAATAATAATAATAATAATAATAATCATAATAATCATAATAATCATAATAATAATAATAATAATAATAATAATAATAATAATAATAATAATAATAATAATAATAATAATAATAATAATAATAATAATAATAATAATAATAATAATAATAATAATAATAATAATAATAATAATAATAATAATAATAATAATAATAATAATAATAATAATAATAATAATAATAATAATAATAATGGGTAATTTATTATAAAGCTGAAGGCCAGTAAATGCAGACAAGTAGGCAGCAAGGCAGGCAAGAAGGCAGGAGGGCACGAAAGAAGGCAGCAAGGCAGGCAAGAAGGCAGGCAAGGTGGCAGGAAGGGAGGAAGGCAGGCAAGAAGGCAGGACGGCGGGAAGGCAGGCAAGAAGGCAGGACGGCAGGAAGGCCGGCGGGAAGGCTCGAAGGGAGGAGGGCAGGCAGGAAGGCAGGCAAGAAGGCATTCATAAAGGTAGGAAGGCAGGCAGGGAGGCAGGAAGGGAGGAAGGCAGGCAAGAACGCAGGCAGAAAGGGAGGAAGGCAGGCAAGAAGGCAGGCAAGAGGGCAAGAAGGCAGGACGGCAGTAAGGCCGGCGGGAAGGCAGGAAGGGAGGAGGGCAGGCAAGAAGGCAGGCAGGCAAGAAGGCAGGACGGCACCAAAGAAGGCAGCAAGGCAGGCAAGAAGGCAGCAAGGCAGGCAAGGTAACAGGAAGGGAGGAAGGCAGGCAGGAAGGGAGGAAGGCAGGGAAGAAGGCAGGAAGGCAGGTAAGAAGGCAAGATTAATAATAATAATAATAATAATAATAATAATAATAATAATAATAATAATAATAATAATAATAATAATAATAATAATAATAATAATAATAATAATAATAATAATAATAATAATAATAATAATAATAATAATAATAATAATAATAATAATAATAATAATAATAATAATAATAATAATAATAATAATAATAATAATAATAATAATAATAATAATAATAATAATAATAATAATAATAATAATAATAATAATAATAATAATAATAATAATAATAATAATAATAATAATAATAATAATAATAATAATAATAATAATAATAATAATAATAATAATAATAATAATAATAATAATAATAATAATAATAATAATAATAATAATAATAATAATAATAATAATAATAATAATAATAATAATAATAATAATAATAATAATAATAATAATAATGGGTAATTTATTATAAAGCTGAAGGCCAGTATATGCAGACAAGAAGGCAGCAAGGCAGGCAAGAAGGCAGGAGGGCACGAAAGAAGGCAGCAAGGCAGGCAAGAAGGCAGCAAGGCAGGCAAGGAGGCAGGAAGGGAGGAAGGCAGGCAAGAAGGCAGGACGGCGGGAAGGCAGGCAAGAAGGCAGGACGGCGGGAAGGCTCGAAGGGAGGAAGGCAGGCAGGAGGCAGGCAAGAAGGCATTCATAAAGGGAGGAAGGCAGGCAGGAAGGCAGGCAAGGAGGCAGGAAGGGAGGAAGGCAGGCAAGAAGGCAGGCAGAAAGGGAGGAAGGCAGGCAAGAGGGCAAGAAGGCAGGACGGCTCCAAAGAAGGCATTAAGGCAGGCAAGGTAACAGGAAGGGAGGAAGGCAGGAAGGGAGGAAGGCAGGGAAGAAGGCAAGATTAATAATAATAATAATAATAATAATAATAATAATAATAATAATAATAATAATAATAATAATAATAATAATAATAATAATAATAATAATAATAATAATAATAATAATAATAATAATAATAATAATAATAATAATAATAATAATAATAATAATAATAATAATAATAATAATAATAATAATAATAATAATAATAATAATAATAATAATAATAATAATAATAATAATAATAATAATAATAATAATAATAATAATAATAATAATAATAATAATGATAATGATAATGATGATAGTGATAATGATAAGGATAATGATAATAATAATAATGGGTAACTTATTATAAAGCTGGAGGCCAGTATATGCAGACAAGAAGGCAGGCAAAAAGGCAGCAAGTCAGGCAAGAAGGCAGCAGGGCAGGCAAGAAGGCAGGAGGGCAGCAAGGCAGGCAAGAAGGCAGGAAGGGAGGCAAGAGGGCAAGAAGGTAGGACGGCAGTAAGGCCGGCAGGAAGGCAGGCAAGAAGGTAGGACGGCAGTAAGGCCGGCGGGAAGGCAGGCAGGAAGGCAGGAAGGGAGGAAGGCGGGCAAGAAGGCAGCAAGGCAGGCAAGAAGGCAGGCAAGAGGACAAGAAGGCAGGACGGCAGTAAGGCCGGCGGAAGGCAGGCAAGAAGGCAGGAAGGGAGGAACGCAGGCAGGAGGGCAGGAAGGCAGGCAAGACGGCAGGACCGCACGAAAGAAGACAGCAAGGCAGGCAAGAAGGGAGGAAGGCAGGCAAGAAGGGAGGAAGGCAGTCAAGAAGGCAGGCAGGAAGGGAGGAAGGCAGGCAAGAAGGCAGGTATGAAGGCAAGGTTAATAATAATAATAATAATAATAATAATAATAATAATAATAATAATAATAATAATAATAATAATAATAATAATAATAATAATAATAATAATAATAATAATAATAATAATAATAATAATAATAATAATAATAATAATAATAATAATAATAATAATAATAATAATAATAATAATAATAATAATAATAATAATAATAATAATAATAATAATAATAATAATCATAATCATAATCATAATCATAATCATAATCATAATCATAATCATAATCATAATCATAATAATAATAATAATAATAATAATAATAATAATAATAATAATAATAATAATAATAATAATAATAATAATAATAATAATAATAATAATAATAATGGGTAATTTATTATAAAGCTGAAGGCCAGTAAATGCAGACAAGTAGGCAGCAAGGCAGGCAAGAAGGCAGGAGGGCACGAAAGAAGGCAGCAAGGCAGGCAAGAAGGCAGGCAAGGTGGCAGGAAGGGAGGAAGGCAGGCAAGAAGGCAGGACGGCGGGAAGGCAGGCAAGAAGGCAGGACGGCAGGAAGGCCGGCGGGAAGGCTCGAAGGGAGGAGGGCAGGCAGGAAGGCAGGCAAGAAGGCATTCATAAAGGTAGGAAGGCAGGCAGGAAGGCAGGCAGGGAGGCAGGAAGGGAGGAAGGCAGGCAAGAACGCAGGCAGAAAGGGAGGAAGGCAGGCAAGAAGGCAGGCAAGAGGGCAAGAAGGCAGGACGGCAGTAAGGCCGGCGGGAAGGCAGGAAGGGAGGAGGGCAGGCAAGAAGGCAGGCAGGCAAGAAGGCAGGACGGCACCAAAGAAGGCAGCAAGGCAGGCAAGAAGGCAGCAAGGCAGGCAAGGTAACAGGAAGGGAGGAAGGCAGGCAGGAAGGGAGGAAGGCAGGGAAGAAGGCAGGAAGGCAGGTAAGAAGGCAAGATTAATAATAATAATAATAATAATAATAATAATAATAATAATAATAATAATAATAATAATAATAATAATAATAATAATAATAATAATAATAATAATAATAATAATAATAATAATAATAATAATAATAATAATAATAATAATAATAATAATAATAATAATAATAATAATAATAATAATAATAATAATAATAATAATAATAATAATAATAATAATAATAATAATAATAATAATAATAATAATAATAATAATAATAATAATAATAATAATAATAATAATAATAATAATAATAATAATTATATTAATAATAATAATAATATTAATAATAATAATAATAATAATAATAATAATAATAATAATAATAATAATAATAATAATAATGATAATGATAATGATAATGATAATGATAATGATAATGATAATGATAATGATAATGATACTGATAATGATAATGATA
Source organism: Mantis religiosa (assembly GCA_030765055.1). Lineage (NCBI taxonomy): Eukaryota > Metazoa > Arthropoda > Insecta > Mantodea > Mantidae > Mantis > Mantis religiosa. Next base: position 135,962,418 of record CM060957.1, read on the forward strand.
ATGATAATGATAATGATAATGATAATGATAATGATAATGATAATGATAATAATAATAATAATAATAATAATAATAATAATAATAATAATAATAATAATAATAATAATAATAATAATAATAATAATAATAATAATAATAATAATAATAATAATATTAATAATAATAATAATAATAATAATAGTAGTAGTAGTAGTAGTAGTAGTAGTAGTAGTAGTAGTAGTAGTAGTAGTAGTAATAGTAATAGTAATAATAATAATAATAATAATAATAATAATAATAATAATAATAATAATAATAATAATAATAATAATAATAATAATAATAATAATAATAATAATAATAATAATAATAATAATAATAATAATAATAATAATAATAATCATAATGATAATGATGATAGTGATAATGATAAGGATAATGATAATAATAATGGGTAACTTATTATAAAGCTGGAGGCCAGTATATGCAGACAAGAAGGCAGGCAAAAAGGCAGCAATTCAGGCAAGAAGGCAGCAGGGCAGGCAAGAAGGCAGGAGGGCAGCAAGGCAGGCAAGAAGGCAGGAAGGGAGGCAAGAGGGCAAGAAGGTAGGACGGCAGTAAGGCCGGCAGGAAGGCAGGCAAGAAGGTAGGACGGCAGTAAGGCCGGCGGGAAGGCAGGCAGGAAGGCAGGAAGGGAGGAAGGCGGGCAAGAAGGCAGCAAGGCAGGCAAGAAGGCAGGCAAGAGGACAAGAAGGCAGGACGGCAGTAAGGCCGGCGGAAGGCAGGCAAGAAGGCAGGAAGGGAGGAACGCAGGCAGGAGGGCAGGAAGGCAGGCAAGACGGCAGGACCGCACGAAAGAAGACAGCAAGGCAGGCAAGAAGGGAGGAAGGCAGGCAAGAAGGGAGGAAGGCAGTCAAGAAGGCAGGCAGGAAGGGAGGAAGGCAGGCAAGAAGGCAGGTATGAAGGCAAGGTTAATAATAATAATAATAATAATAATAGTAATAATAATAATAATAATAATAATAATAATAATAATAATAATAATAATAATAATAATAATAATAATAATAATAATAATAATAATAATAATAATAATAATAATAATAATAATAATAATAATAATAATAATAATAATAATAATAATAAAACTGTTTTTATTAATAGGCAATATCAGCAAGAGATAACCGGTGCGAAGTTAGGACCGTGCGAAAGAGGGCGCTGTCTACTATAGTATGTTTATCTCCCAAAAAACAAAATTGGAACCGTCGACCAGCACGGAGGTAGCTCCTGACCACTCTGTTGTTGCTGAAGAGGAAATAATTAGACTAAAGACTCGGATGCAAGCCCTGAGGAAGAAAACAGTGTTTTGAAACGGCAGAACAAGGTACAGAAGTAATATTTTGTAGCTTCCATGGACAAAGTACTGCGAAGTGTAATGGAGTGATGCAAAACTTAATTTCTATAATAAGTTCCAAGTTTCCCGAAATTCATCATAAAGTGATCTCTCTTAATGTGAGGACAAGAACCTTCATTAGAATTAGGCACTTAAACAAAAGAGCGAAGGCAGAAATGATCAGGAAACTTGCAGCAAAGAAAAATCTTCAATGGGTTGCTTCGTCATTTTCTTGAGCTACACTGATTAAGTACACATGAATAGTAACATGTTTTAAACTCTTAATACAATTGCTAGAAAGAACCTTCATTATAATACACAAGTGGGTGTTTATTTCTTCCGATTTTACACGTAGCAGAGCTTAAATAACACATACTGAGGG
>CM060957.1:135969171-135974171 GCA_030765055.1 Mantis religiosa
TAATAATAATAATAATAATAATAATAATAATAATAATAATAATAATAATAATAATAATAATAATAATAATAATAATAATAATAATAATAATAATAATAATAATAATAATAATAATAATAATAATAATAATAATAATAATAATAATAATAATAATAATAATAATAATAATAATAATAATAATAATAATAATAATAATAATAATAATAATAATAATAATAATAATAATAATAATAATAATAATAATAATAATAATAATAATAATAATAATAATAATAATAATAATAATCATAATCATAATCATAATCATAATAATCATAATAATCATAATAATCATAATAATAATAATAATAATAATAATAATAATAATAATAATAATAATAATAATAATAATAATAATAATAATAATAATAATAATAATAATAATAATAATAATAATAATAATAATAATAATAATAATAATAATAATAATAATAATAATAATAATAATAATAATAATAATAATAATAATAATAATAATAATAATAATAATAATAATAATAATAATAATAATAATAATAATAATAATAATAATAATAATAATGGGTAATTTATTATAAAGCTGAAGGCCAGTAAATGCAGACAAGTAGGCAGCAAGGCAGGCAAGAAGGCAGGAGGGCACGAAAGAAGGCAGCAAGGCAGGCAAGAAGGCAGGCAAGGTGGCAGGAAGGGAGGAAGGCAGGCAAGAAGGCAGGACGGCGGGAAGGCAGGCAAGAAGGCAGGACGGCAGGAAGGCCGGCGGGAAGGCTCGAAGGGAGGAGGGCAGGCAGGAAGGCAGGCAAGAAGGCATTCATAAAGGTAGGAAGGCAGGCAGGAAGGCAGGCAGGGAGGCAGGAAGGGAGGAAGGCAGGCAAGAACGCAGGCAGAAAGGGAGGAAGGCAGGCAAGAAGGCAGGCAAGAGGGCAAGAAGGCAGGACGGCAGTAAGGCCGGCGGGAAGGCAGGAAGGGAGGAGGGCAGGCAAGAAGGCAGGCAGGCAAGAAGGCAGGACGGCACCAAAGAAGGCAGCAAGGCAGGCAAGAAGGCAGCAAGGCAGGCAAGGTAACAGGAAGGGAGGAAGGCAGGCAGGAAGGGAGGAAGGCAGGGAAGAAGGCAGGAAGGCAGGTAAGAAGGCAAGATTAATAATAATAATAATAATAATAATAATAATAATAATAATAATAATAATAATAATAATAATAATAATAATAATAATAATAATAATAATAATAATAATAATAATAATAATAATAATAATAATAATAATAATAATAATAATAATAATAATAATAATAATAATAATAATAATAATAATAATAATAATAATAATAATAATAATAATAATAATAATAATAATAATAATAATAATAATAATAATAATAATAATAATAATAATAATAATAATAATAATAATAATAATAATAATAATAATAATAATAATAATAATAATAATAATAATAATAATAATAATAATAATAATAATAATAATAATAATAATAATAATAATAATAATAATAATAATAATAATAATAATAATGGGTAATTTATTATAAAGCTGAAGGCCAGTATATGCAGACAAGAAGGCAGCAAGGCAGGCAAGAAGGCAGGAGGGCACGAAAGAAGGCAGCAAGGCAGGCAAGAAGGCAGCAAGGCAGGCAAGGAGGCAGGAAGGGAGGAAGGCAGGCAAGAAGGCAGGACGGCGGGAAGGCAGGCAAGAAGGCAGGACGGCGGGAAGGCTCGAAGGGAGGAAGGCAGGCAGGAGGCAGGCAAGAAGGCATTCATAAAGGGAGGAAGGCAGGCAGGAAGGCAGGCAAGGAGGCAGGAAGGGAGGAAGGCAGGCAAGAAGGCAGGCAGAAAGGGAGGAAGGCAGGCAAGAGGGCAAGAAGGCAGGACGGCTCCAAAGAAGGCAGCAAGGCAGGCAAGGTAACAGGAAGGGAGGAAGGCAGGAAGGGAGGAAGGCAGGGAAGAAGGCAAGATTAATAATAATAATAATAATAATAATAATAATAATAATAATAATAATAATAATAATAATAATAATAATAATAATAATAATAATAATAATAATAATAATAATAATAATAATAATAATAATAATAATAATAATAATAATAATAATAATAATAATAATAATAATAATAATAATAATAATAATAATAATAATAATAATAATAATAATAATAATAATAATAATAATAATAATAATAATAATAATAATAATAATAATAATAATAATAATAATAATAATAATAATAATAATAATAATAATAATAATAATAATAATAATAATAATAATAATAATAATAATGATAATGATGATAGTGATAATGATAAGGATAATGATAATAATAATAATGGGTAACTTATTATAAAGCTGGAGGCCAGTATATGCAGACAAGAAGGCAGGCAAAAAGGCAGCAAGTCAGGCAAGAAGGCAGCAGGGCAGGCAAGAAGGCAGGAGGGCAGCAAGGCAGGCAAGAAGGCAGGAAGGGAGGCAAGAGGGCAAGAAGGTAGGACGGCAGTAAGGCCGGCAGGAAGGCAGGCAAGAAGGTAGGACGGCAGTAAGGCCGGCGGGAAGGCAGGCAGGAAGGCAGGAAGGGAGGAAGGCGGGCAAGAAGGCAGCAAGGCAGGCAAGAAGGCAGGCAAGAGGACAAGAAGGCAGGACGGCAGTAAGGCCGGCGGAAGGCAGGCAAGAAGGCAGGAAGGGAGGAACGCAGGCAGGAGGGCAGGAAGGCAGGCAAGACGGCAGGACCGCACGAAAGAAGACAGCAAGGCAGGCAAGAAGGGAGGAAGGCAGGCAAGAAGGGAGGAAGGCAGTCAAGAAGGCAGGCAGGAAGGGAGGAAGGCAGGCAAGAAGGCAGGTATGAAGGCAAGGTTAATAATAATAATAATAATAATAATAATAATAATAATAATAATAATAATAATAATAATAATAATAATAATAATAATAATAATAATAATAATAATAATAATAATAATAATAATAATAATAATAATAATAATAATAATAATAATAATAATAATAATAATAATAATAATAATAATAATAATAATAATAATAATAATAATGGGTAATTTATTATAAAGCTGAAGGCCAGTAAATGCAGACAAGTAGGCAGCAAGGCAGGCAAGAAGGCAGGAGGGCACGAAAGAAGGCAGCAAGGCAGGCAAGAAGGCAGGCAAGGTGGCAGGAAGGGAGGAAGGCAGGCAAGAAGGCAGGACGGCGGGAAGGCAGGCAAGAAGGCAGGACGGCAGGAAGGCCGGCGGGAAGGCTCGAAGGGAGGAGGGCAGGCAGGAAGGCAGGCAAGAAGGCATTCATAAAGGTAGGAAGGCAGGCAGGAAGGCAGGCAGGGAGGCAGGAAGGGAGGAAGGCAGGCAAGAACGCAGGCAGAAAGGGAGGAAGGCAGGCAAGAAGGCAGGCAAGAGGGCAAGAAGGCAGGACGGCAGTAAGGCCGGCGGGAAGGCAGGAAGGGAGGAGGGCAGGCAAGAAGGCAGGCAGGCAAGAAGGCAGGACGGCACCAAAGAAGGCAGCAAGGCAGGCAAGAAGGCAGCAAGGCAGGCAAGGTAACAGGAAGGGAGGAAGGCAGGCAGGAAGGGAGGAAGGCAGGGAAGAAGGCAGGAAGGCAGGTAAGAAGGCAAGATTAATAATAATAATAATAATAATAATAATAATAATAATAATAATAATAATAATAATAATAATAATAATAATAATAATAATAATAATAATAATAATAATAATAATAATAATAATAATAATAATAATAATAATAATAATAATAATAATAATAATAATAATAATAATAATAATAATAATAATAATAATAATAATAATAATAATAATAATAATAATAATAATAATAATAATAATAATAATAATAATTATATTAATAATAATAATAATATTAATAATAATAATAATAATAATAATAATAATAATAATAATAATAATAATAATAATAATAATAATAATAATAATAATAATAATGATAATGATAATGATAATGATAATGATAATGATAATGATAATGATAATGATAATGATAATGATAATGATAATGATAATGATAATGATAATGATAATAATAATAATAATAATAATAATAATAATAATAATAATAATAATAATAATAATAATAATAATAATAATAATAATAATAATAATAATAATAATAATAATAATAATAATAATAATAATAATAATAATAATAATAATAATAGTAGTAGTAGTAGTAGTAGTAGTAGTAGTAGTAGTAGTAGTAGTAGTAGTAATAGTAATAGTAATAGTAATAATAATAATAATAATAATAATAATAATAATAATAATAATAATAATAATAATAATAATCATAATGATAATGATGATAGTGATAATGATAAGGATAATGATAATAATAATGGGTAACTTATTATAAAGCTGGAGGCCAGTATATGCAGACAAGAAGGCAGGCAAAAAGGCAGCAATTCAGGCAAGAAGGCAGCAGGGCAGGCAAGAAGGCAGGAGGGCAGCAAGGCAGGCAAGAAGGCAGGAAGGGAGGCAAGAGGGCAAGAAGGTAGGACGGCAGTAAGGCCGGCAGGAAGGCAGGCAAGAAGGCCAGAAGGTAGGACGGCAGTAAGGCCGGCGGGAAGGCAGGCAGGAAGGCAGGAAGGGAGGAAGGCGGGCAAGAAGGCAGCAAGGCAGGCAAGAAGGCAGGCAAGAGGACAAGAAGGCAGGACGGCAGTAAGGCCGGCGGAAGGCAGGCAAGAAGGCAGGAAGGGAGGAAGGCAGGCAGGAGGGCAGGAAGGCAGGCAAGACCAGGGCAGGCCATTCCCGCATTCCCGCGCAAAACACTGTCACTGCTGACTGAGGGACGTGACGTCACTGAGAATACAACGCAAGAGCGCTTACACGTGAATGTGCGTAATGCAATATTGTGATTGCACATTATAAGATAAGATAAGGCGCTGATGCATGCAAATTCCACAATCCTTCTGATGAAATAAA
>CM060957.1:135984171-135991671 GCA_030765055.1 Mantis religiosa
GGAAGGCAGGCAAGAAGGCAGGTATGAAGGCAAGGTTAATAATAATAATAATAATAATAATAATAATAATAATAATAATAATAATAATAATAATAATAATAATAATAATAATAATAATAATAATAATAATAATAATAATAATAATAATAATAATAATAATAATAATAATAATAATAATAATAATAATAATAATAATAATAATAATAATAATAATAATAATAATAATAATAATAATAATAATAATAATAATAATAATAATAATAATAATAATAATAATAATAATAATAATAATAATAATAATAATAATAATAATAATAATAATAATAATAATAATAATAGTAATAATAATAATAATAATAGTAATAATAATAATAGTAATAATAATAATAGTAATAATAATAATAATAATAATAATAATAATAATAATAATAATAATAATAATAATAATAATAATAATAATAATAATAATAATAATAATAATAATAATAATAATAATAATAATAATAATAATAATAATAATAATAATAATAATAATAATAATAATAATAGTAATAATAATAATAATAATAATAATAATAATAATAATAATAATAATAATAATAATAATAATGGGTAATTTATTATAAAGCTGAAGGCCAGTATATGCAGACAAGAAGGCAGCAAGGCAGGCAAGAAGGCAGGAGGGCACGAAAGAAGGCAGCAAGGCAGGCAAGAAGGCAGCAAGGCAGGCAAGGAGGCAGGAAGGGAGGAAGGCAGGCAAGAAGGCAGGACGGCGGGAAGGCAGGCAAGAAGGCAGGACGGCGGGAAGGCTCGAAGGGAGGAAGGCAGGCAGGAGGCAGGCAAGAAGGCATTCATAAAGGGAGGAAGGCAGGCAGGAAGGCAGGCAAGGAGGCAGGAAGGGAGGAAGGCAGGCAAGAAGGCAGGCAGAAAGGGAGGAAGGCAGGCAAGAGGGCAAGAAGGCAGGACGGCTCCAAAGAAGGCAGCAAGGCAGGCAAGGTAACAGGAAGGGAGGAAGGCAGGAAGGGAGGAAGGCAGGGAAGAAGGCAAGATTAATAATAATAATAATAATAATAATAATAATAATAATAATAATAATAATAATAATAATAATAATAATAATAATAATAATAATAATAATAATAATAATAATAATAATAATAATAATAATAATAATAATAATAATAATAATAATAATAATAATAATAATAATAATAATAATAATAATAATAATAATAATAATAATAATAATAATAATAATAATAATAATAATAATAATAATAATAATAATAATAATAATAATAATAATAATAATAATAATAATAATAATAATAATAATAATAATAATAATAATAATAATAATAATAATAATAATAATAATAATAATAATAATAATAATAATAATAATAATAATAATAATAATAATAATAATAATAATAATAATAATAATGATAATGATAATGATAATGATGATAGTGATAATGATAAGGATAATGATAATAATAATAATGGGTAACTTATTATAAAGCTGGAGGCCAGTATATGCAGACAAGAAGGCAAGCAAAAAGGCAGCAAGTCAGGCAAGAAGGCAGCAGGGCAGGCAAGAAGGCAGGAGGGCAGCAAGGCAGGCAAGAAGGCAGGAAGGGAGGCAAGAGGGCAAGAAGGTAGGACGGCAGTAAGGCCGGCAGGAAGGCAGGCAAGAAGGTAGGACGGCAGTAAGGCCGGCGGGAAGGCAGGCAGGAAGGCAGGAAGGGAGGAAGGCGGGCAAGAAGGCAGCAAGGCAGGCAAGAAGGCAGGCAAGAGGACAAGAAGGCAGGACGGCAGTAAGGCCGGCGGAAGGCAGGCAAGAAGGCAGGAAGGGAGGAACGCAGGCAGGAGGGCAGGAAGGCAGGCAAGACGGCAGGACCGCACGAAAGAAGACAGCAAGGCAGGCAAGAAGGGAGGAAGGCAGGCAAGAAGGGAGGAAGGCAGTCAAGAAGGCAGGCAGGAAGGGAGGAAGGCAGGCAAGAAGGCAGGTATGAAGGCAAGGTTAATAATAATAATAATAATAATAATAATAATAATAATAATAATAATAATAATAATAATAATAATAATAATAATAATAATAATAATAATAATAATAATAATAATAATAATAATAATAATAATAATAATAATAATAATAATAATAATAATAATAATAATAATAATAATAATAATAATAATAATAATAATAATAATAATAATAATAATAATAATAATAATAATAATAATAATAATAATAATAATAATAATAATAATAATAATAATAATAATAATAATAATAATAATAATAATAATAATAATAATAATAATAATAATAATAATAATAATAATAATAATAATAATAATAATAATAATTAATAATAATAATAATAATAATAATAATAATAATAATAATAATAATAATAATAATAATAATAATAATAATAATAATCATAATAATAATCATAATAATAATAATAATAATAATAATAATAATAATAATAATAATAATAATAATAATAATAATAATAATAATAATAATAATGGGTAATTTATTATAAAGCTGAAGGCCAGTAAATGCAGACAAGTAGGCAGCAAGGCAGGCAAGAAGGCAGGAGGGCACGAAAGAAGGCAGCAAGGCAGGCAAGAAGGCAGGCAAGGTGGCAGGAAGGGAGGAAGGCAGGCAAGAAGGCAGGACGGCGGGAAGGCAGGCAAGAAGGCAGGACGGCAGGAAGGCCGGCGGGAAGGCTCGAAGGGAGGAGGGCAGGCAGGAAGGCAGGCAAGAAGGCATTCATAAAGGTCGGAAGGCAGGCAGGAAGGCAGGCAGGGAGGCAGGAAGGGAGGAAGGCAGGCAAGAACGCAGGCAGAAAGGGAGGAAGGCAGGCAAGAAGGCAGGCAAGAGGGCAAGAAGGCAGGACGGCAGTAAGGCCGGCGGGAAGGCAGGAAGGGAGGAGGGCAGGCAAGAAGGCAGGCAGGCAAGAAGGCAGGACGGCACCAAAGAAGGCAGCAAGGCAGGCAAGAAGGCAGCAAGGCAGGCAAGGTAACAGGAAGGGAGGAAGGCAGGCAGGAAGGGAGGAAGGCAGGGAAGAAGGCAGGAAGGCAGGTAAGAAGGCAAGATTAATAATAATAATAATAATAATAATAATAATAATAATAATAATAATAATAATAATAATAATAATAATAATAATAATAATAATAATAATAATCATAATAATAATAATAATAATAATAATAATAATAATAATAATAATAATAATAATAATAATAATAATAATAATAATAATAATAATAATAATAATAATAATAATAATAATAATAATAATAATAATAATAATAATAATAATAATAATAATAATAATAATAATAATAATAATAATAATAATAATAATAATAATAATAATAATAATAATAATAATAATAATAATAATAATAATAATAATTATATTAATAATAATAATAATAATAATAATAATAATAATAATAATAATAATAATAATAATAATAATAATAATAATAATAATAATAATAATAATAATAATAATAATAATAATAATAATAATAATAATAATAATAATAATAATAATAATAATAATAATAATAATAATAATAATAATAATAATAATAATAATAATAATAATAATAATAATAATAATAATAATAATAATAATAATAATAATAATAATAATAATAATAATAATAATAATAATAATAATAATAATAATAATAATGATAATAATAATGATAATAATGATAATGATAATCATAATAATAATAATGATAATCATAATAATAATAATGATAATGATGATAGTGATAATGATAAGGATAATGATAATAATAATAATAATAATGGGTAACTTATTATAAAGCTGGAGGCCAGTATATGCAGACAAGAAGGCAGGCAAAAAGGCAGCAAGTCAGGCAAGAAGGCAGCAGGGCAGGCAAGAAGGCAGGAGGGCAGCAAGGCAGGCAAGAAGGCAGGAAGGGAGGCAAGAGGGCAAGAAGGTAGGACGGCAGTAAGGCCGGCAGGAAGGCAGGCAAGAAGGCCAGAAGGTAGGACGGCAGTAAGGCCGGCGGGAAGGCAGGCAGGAAGGCAGGAAGGGAGGAAGGCGGGCAAGAAGGCAGGCAGGAGGACAAGAAGGCAGGACGGCAGTAAGGCCGGCGGAAGGCAGGCAAGAAGGCAGGAAGGGAGGAAGGCAGGCAGGAGGGCAGGAAGGCAGGCAAGACGGCAGGACCGCACGAAAGAAGACAGCAAGGCAGGCAAGAAGGGAGGAAGGCAGTCAAGAAGGCAGGCAGGAAGTGAGGAAGGCAGGTATGAAGGCAAGGTTAATAATAATAATAATAATAATAATAATAATAATAATAATAATAATAATAATAATAATAATAATAATAATAATAATAATAATAATAATAATAATAATAATAATAATAATAATAATAGTAATAATAATAATAATAGTAATAATAATAGTAATAATAATAATAATAATAATAATAATAATAATAATAATAATAATAATAATAATAATAATAATAATAATAATAATAATAATAATAATAATAATAATAATAATAATAATAATAATAATAATAATAATAATAATAATAATAATAATAATAATAATAATAATAATAATAATAATAATAATAATAATAATAATAATAATAATAATAATAATAATAATAATAATAATAATAATAATAATAATAATAATAATAATAATAATAATAATAATAATAATAATAATAATAATAATAATAATAATAATAATAATAATAATAATAATGGGTAATTTATTATAAAGCTGAAGGCCAGTATATGCAGACAAGAAGGCAGCAAGGCAGGCAAGAAGGCAGGAGGGCACGAAAGAAGGCAGCAAGGCAGGCAAGAAGGCAGCAAGGCAGGCAAGGAGGCAGGAAGGGAGGAAGGCAGGCAAGAAGGCAGGACGGCGGGAAGGCAGGCAAGAAGGCAGGACGGCGGGAAGGCTCGAAGGGAGGAAGGCAGGCAGGAGGCAGGCAAGAAGGCATTCATAAAGGGAGGAAGGCAGGCAGGAAGGCAGGCAAGGAGGCAGGAAGGGAGGAAGGCAGGCAAGAAGGCAGGCAGAAAGGGAGGAAGGCAGGCAAGAGGGCAAGAAGGCAGGACGGCTCCAAAGAAGGCATTAAGGCAGGCAAGGTAACAGGAAGGGAGGAAGGCAGGAAGGGAGGAAGGCAGGGAAGAAGGCAAGATTAATAATAATAATAATAATAATAATAATAATAATAATAATAATAATAATAATAATAATAATAATAATAATAATAATAATAATAATAATAATAATAATAATAATAATAATAATAATAATAATAATAATAATAATAATAATAATAATAATAATAATAATAATAATAATAATAATAATAATAATAATAATAATAATAATAATAATAATAATAATAATAATAATAATAATAATAATAATAATAATAATAATAATAATAATAATAATAATAATAATAATAATAATAATAATAATAATAATAATAATGATAATGATGATAGTGATAATGATAAGGATAATGATAATAATAATAATGGGTAACTTATTATAAAGCTGGAGGCCAGTATATGCAGACAAGAAGGCAGGCAAAAAGGCAGCAAGTCAGGCAAGAAGGCAGCAGGGCAGGCAAGAAGGCAGGAGGGCAGCAAGGCAGGCAAGAAGGCAGGAAGGGAGGCAAGAGGGCAAGAAGGTAGGACGGCAGTAAGGCCGGCAGGAAGGCAGGCAAGAAGGCAAGAAGGTAGGACGGCAGTAAGGCCGGCGGGAAGGCAGGCAGGAAGGCAGGAAGGGAGGAAGGCGGGCAAGAAGGCAGCAAGGCAGGCAAGAAGGCAGGCAAGAGGACAAGAAGGCAGGACGGCAGTAAGGCCGGCGGAAGGCAGGCAAGAAGGCAGGAAGGGAGGAACGCAGGCAGGAGGGCAGGAAGGCAGGCAAGACGGCAGGACCGCACGAAAGAAGACAGCAAGGCAGGCAAGAAGGGAGGAAGGCAGGCAAGAAGGGAGGAAGGCAGTGAAGAAGGCAGGCAGGAAGGGAGGAAGGCAGGCAAGAAGGCAGGTATGAAGGCAAGGTTAATAATAATAATAATAATAATAATAATAATAATAATAATAATAATAATAATAATAATAATAATAATAATAATAATAATAATAATAATAATAATAATAATAATAATAATAATAATAATAATAATAATAATAATAATAATAATAATAATAATAATAATAATAATAATAATAATAATAATAATAATAATAATAATAATAATAATAATAATAATAATAATAATAATAATAATAATAATAATAATAATAATAATAATAATAATAATAATAATAATAATAATAATAATAATAATTAATAATAATAATAATAATAATAATAATAATAATAATAATAATAATAATAATAATAATAATAATAATAATAATAATAATAATAATAATAATAATAATAATAATAATAATAATAATAATAATAATAATAATAATAATAATAATAATAATAATAATAATAATAATAATAATAATAATAATAATAATAATAATAATAATAATAATAATAATAATAATAATAATAATAATAATAATAATAATAATAATAATAATGGGTAATTTATTATAAAGCTGAAGGCCAGTAAATGCAGACAAGTAGGCGAAGGCAGGAGGGCACGAAAGAAGGCAGCAAGGCAGGCAAGAAGGCAGGCAAGGTGGCAGGAAGGGAGGAAGGCAGGCAAGAAGGCAGGACGGCGGGAAGGCAGGCAAGAAGGCAGGACGGCAGGAAGGCCGGCGGGAAGGCTCGAAGGGAGGAGGGCAGGCAGGAAGGCAGGCAAGAAGGCATTCATAAAGGGAGGAAGGCAGGCAGGAAGGCAGGCAGGGAGGCAGGAAGGGAGGAAGGCAGGCAAGAAGGCAGGCAGAAAGGGAGGAAGGCAGGCAAGAAGGCAGGCAAGAGGGCAAGAAGGCAGGACGGCAGTAAGGCCGGCGGGAAGGCAGGAAGGGAGGAGGGCAGGCAAGAAGGCAGGACGGCACCAAAGAAGGCAGCAAGGCAGGCAAGAAGGCAGCAAGGCAGGCAAGGTAACAGGAAGGGAGGAAGGCAGGCAGGAAGGGAGGAAGGCAGGGAAGAAGGCAGGAAGGCAGGTAAGAAGGAGATTATAATAATAATAATAATAATAATAATAATAATAATAATAATAATAATAATAATAATAATAATAATAATAATAATAATAATAATAATAATAATAATAATAATAATAATAATAATAATAATAATAATAATAATAATAATAATAATAATAATAATAATAATAATAATAATAATAATAATAATAATAATAATAATAATAATAATAATAATAATAATAATAATAATTATAATAATAATAATAATAATAATAATAATAATAATAATAATAATAATAATAATAATAATAATAATAATAATAATAATAATAATA